>PVKS010001652.1:0-135641 GCA_004027875.1 Aplodontia rufa
TACCTGGCACCCACTAACTACGTTGTCTTTATATCTTTATTCAATTATGGTATACATGTAAATAAGTTTCTCAACTGTGAACTGTGCACCAAGAAACAAATTATACACTACTACACTATGTTTATCTACAATTCCTTGGCTTAATCCTTACAGTATACAATAAGAAGAATGTTTCCAGTGTTATGTAGGTCAACTCTGCTATTCTTCTCCATCTTTAGTGAAATTAATAACACATTTTAAAATACAGTTTGATCCATTACATGGATCAAAATGCATGGAGTTGTATATCTACCACACGAGTATCAGAAAGAATGGTTATATTACCCTAAAATCTCACCTGTACATCCCTGTTCTAGTTAGTAACTCCCAGATGTCACAACTCCTTGCAAATCCTGATCCTATAGCTTTGTGCTTTTCATAATGCCACATAAATTAATGCATCCAATATATGCCATTGGGGTAAGTTTTTTTCACTTCATGTAATTTAAGATTCATCTATGTTGTGTGTAAATCAAGAGTTCATTCATTTTATTTCTGAATATGATTCACATTCATGAATATACCACAGATTTTTCTTAATCTATTGAACACTTGAGGAATAGATAGTGTTATCTATTTAACACTGGCTATTTCCAGTTTGGGGCAATTATTCATAAATCTTCTAAGAACAGATATGTGTAAGTTTTTCTATGTAGATATGTTACAAATTTACCTAAGCCAACACAGTAGAGTGGGTAACTGAAACTAATGTTAAATGTATTGTTAAGTTTGAAAGAAACTTCCAAATTTTCTTCCAAAGTGGATGGAATATTTTAGCTTCCTATCATCAATGAAGGACAATTCCCAATACTTTTTAATTTCACCAACATTTGATAAAATAATTCTTCTTTTCAACTTTAGGAAACTGTGTTATGTCACAGTATGTATAATTTGAATTTTTCTAAGACAATGCTAAGTGACGTCTCCTAGGGTAAATTGCCATCACATATATCTTCTTCACTGAAGTGTCCCTTTTCATCTTTAACCACGTTTATTAGGTTGCTTTTGTATTGGTAAATTTTAGGACTCTTTTATATAATAGATAGTTTGCATGGATTTTCTGAAATTCTTTAACTTGTGATTTAATTCTCAAATCAGTAAATTTCTCAATTATTTAAAAATTTCTGATTAAATTCAGTCATGTAGGCTTTTTCTTTATTTTTTTTTAAAGAAAGAAGGACAGTGAGAGAGAGACAGAGAGAATCAATTTTTATTGAGTTTTTTTCACATGGCTTTCACTGCTCTGACACTTAGTTGTGTATGTGGGTTGCTGTGGTTTGAACCCGTGTACTTGCACATGCCGGGCAAGCGCCGTAACCACCAAGCCACCACTCTAGCCCCTTTCTTTATGTTTTATTGGTACATTATATTTGACATAATGGTGGGATTCCATGCAAATAATGTCACAATGTAATTAGGCCGATATCATTTCCCAGTATTTCCCCTTTCCTCCCATCTTCCTTCCCTCTGGTCCCATTCCTCTTCTGTACTGATCTCCACTCAACTTTCATGAACTCACCCCACTTTTATTTTTCCTTTTCCTGTCTAACTTCCACATTTGAGAGAAAACATAAGATCTTTGATCTCAGTTATTTTTACTTCACTTAAGGTAATGTTCTCCAGTTCCATCCATTTTTCCTGCAAATGGCACAATTTCATTCATTTTACGACTTAACAAAACTCCATATACCCTGTTTTCTTTATCATTCATTCATTGATTGAACCTAACCTAGTTTCATGATTTGGATATTGTGAACTGTGCTTCTATAACTGTGGACATGCATATATCACTATAGTATGCTGATTTTAATTCTTAGGATAAATTCCAATGTGTGGTATAGCCTGATCATGTGTTAGTTCCACCTGCAGTCTTTTGATAAACCTCCATTACTGATTTCCATAGTGGACGTACTAATTTACAACCCCCAAAAGACTGTAAACTGATCCCTTTTCTTCACATCCACTTCATATTTATTAGTTTTTGTATTCTTGGTGGCTATCTTTTAAAAAAATAAGGATTGTAATTTTGGTGAGGTTTCAAAAACTTATATCATGCACATTTTCACCTATGTTTCATCTACTTTTTGTACTTTTGCATTAAGTATTTAGGTCAATAACACTGTCTTGAGATATATTTGCATAAAGTGTAAGGTATATGTCAAGGTTCATTCTTTTGCACATGGATGCCCTATCTTTCCAGCATCATTTGTTGAAAAGATTGTCCCTTCTTGAATTTTTTGAATCATTTTGAAAAGTTGTTGATTATCCTTGTTTGATTCTGTTTCTGGACCTTTTATTCTGTTTCATTAACATAAGTCTATCATTTTACCACTACTACCTTCTTTTGGTTTGCATTATAGTAAGTCTTGAAGTACCATCATGTGACTTCTCCAAATGTTCTTTTTCACAACTTAAATATACTTTACTAACATCAACATTCCATATGAATTTTAGAATCAGCTTGTCAATATCTGCTTAAAAGTTTTCTGACATTTTGATTATATAGGTAATCTGTCTATAGACAAATGAAGGCATTTATTATATAGAATATTCAAAACCATGAACACATTTTTCATCAGCACCTCATCTCTATGTCCTGTAAGCTAAGCATCAGTTAATATGATGATTATAACTCTAATATATTTCTAGATGGTTTATTATAGCACCTTCTTGCTATTTGTAACTTTCATTATAACAATAAGAAACTAGCAATACATAATCTGCCATGCAAGTCTGTAACTATACATAAATATCAGTTGTTTTAGCCCGTTTTTTTCTGTGTAATTGTGACCAAATAAATTGACAAGGACAGTTAGAGGAGGAAAAGTATGCTTTGGCTCCTGGTTTCAGAAATTCATTCCATGGTTGGCCAACTCCATAGTTGCGGGCATGAGGTGAGGCAGAACATCATGGTGGAAGGGCTTGGTGGAAGAAAGCAGCTCAGTGCATGACAGCCTGAAAGCAGACAGAGTGCTCAGATCACCAAGGACGCAACATAAGCTCCAAAGGCATGCTCCCAATCAACTACATCCTTGAGCTACATTCTACCTACCTATAGTTACCACTCAGTTAATCCGTATCAGTGGATTAACTAATATTTACTGGGCCATTATGTATTGGATATGCATACTTGTTTTTGATCTTTAAAGGGGATATATCCAAGATATAGCCTTGAGTCTCAAGTTAGATTTTGGACTTCAACCTTTTGGTTAATACTGGAACCATTAAGATTGAGCAATTTTAGAAATAAGAAAAAAATATTTTGCATGTGAGATTGGCATGAACTTTTGGGAGCCAGGGGTAGAATGTTATGGTTTAGACACGAAGTGTCCCCTAAAAGCTTCTATGCAAAATAATCCAAGAATATTTGGGGTGAAATGATTAAAGCTGTAGTCTAATCAGTGGATTATGCCACTGATATGGATTAACTGCGTGGTAACTGTAGGCAACTAGGATGCAGCTGGAAGAAATAGGTCCCTTAGGCATGTCTTTGGAACTTATATTTTTTCCCTGGTGAGCGAACTTGTCTCCCTGCTACCACTTTGCCATATCCTGAGCTGCTTTCCTCCACCACAATCTTCAATCACTATATTCTGCCTTATCTTGGGTCCAGAGAAATGGAGTCAGCTGGTCATTGTTTTGTTCATTGAAACACTGAGCCAAAATAAACTTTTACTCCTTGAAGCTGTTTTTGTCAGGTGTTTTGGTCACAGTGATGCAAAGCTGACTAAAACAATAGTTTTAGAATTCCTTACACATACTGCTCAGGAATATAAATTTCAATATTATTGATATAGCTTCTTTTGCATTTACTCATATATTCCACTCATTACTAAAGTTGCTTGAATCAGTATCTTTTGCACTATGTTCAGTGATATTAAAAAATTCATGGAAGTTATTATCAAAATGAAGACGTTTCCTTGTTTACCCTTTTTTGATGTAGAGTTTAATCATAAATATATGTTTGCTTTTGTGAAACATTTTTTATTGTGTCAAATGATAAGACACAATTTTCCTACATTATTTGTAGGATTGTAGATTGTAATGATTGACTTTCAAATGCCTAATCAACCTTCAGATTGAATCCCATTTCGTTATGATATATAATACATTTTGTTGATTGTTGAAATAAATATGGTTATTTTCACTAGGTATAAAATTATATGTCCACATTTTCTTTCAATTCATTGACAAAATCATTATATCTCTTCATGTTTGAAAACTTTTCCACAATATGTTGTTGTTTTACCTTTTTTCTTCTGTAGTTAATATGCCATCTCCCCTCTTTTCAGCTTATCATCAGGATAATATTTTTCTTTGCTTTTCATGTGACATTGTTCAAAGATGAAAAGCCTTATCATGGGCTTTTATTGCTTAGTTATCCGTGGCACTTTGTTTTGAACTTCTTGAATTCACGGTTTAGCTTAAATTAGTACGTTTGGAAGATTCTTGACAATTGCTTCCTTGCTCTCTTTTATTTTTTTACTTTTCTTTTTGGTATTCTTTCTCCTTCTGGGAATCCAATTACATATTTGTTACATAGGTTGATACCATCCCACCATTTTTAAATATCCTCTTTATTTTCTTATCTTTGTATTTCAACCAATAATTTCTCTTTATCAACTCTTATGGTCTCAGATATATGAAATCTACTAATGATGCAGAAAAAAATTCATTTATCTTATTTGAGATTTGATTTCTAGAATTTATATATGATCTTTTCTCTTACTGGTTCATTCATGCTGTGGGCAGCCATTACAACTAGGGTTGTGAAATCCAATTCAACCCCTGTATTCGTAAAAATGCCCACAACCTACTGGTTTTCACATTTCTCTGGTGATACTTTGTTATTCCTTTGCCTCCTGGTTTTTGCCTCCTCTTTGTACTATTTCATAGGGAGTTTGTTTTTCCCATTTCTCCCAGTTTTACTATACTGCTAATTATATTTGATGCTTAGTTTGATGATGATAAGTGTGGGAGTGAGTACATTACATGATATTCTAATTAAATCCTCATTTTAGGTAGTCATTTTGAATCTGTTCTCGGGTATACAGTCTTTAAAAATGTTCATACTGCTCTTCCAAATATAATGATGAGTATAGAACTGTTTCTGCCCCTCATCCCACAATAGTATCTTTTTAATCTACTTCCTCCACTGAAATGAATTTTCTCAAATGCCCCCAAGCTACATCTGTGATGCTCTCCTCCATATCTGTTAAAGCATGTTATCTTAGTAACAATAGGAAGAACAAACAGAAAAGCATGATTTTTACTGGTGACCCCATTTTCAAACTCTAGCTGCTGTGATTACACAGGAACCTAATGCTAGAAGTGTTCCCTAGCAATTAGGGAAAATGAGTCTGGTGTATTTGCAGCAGTTACCTCCATATCCTTCCCCTAACTTCCATTCAGCTCCAGTGGTGTTCCCAGGCTACACAAGTGGACAGCCTCCCCTGTGCAGACTGGGGTGATTGTTTCTAAGGAGAGCTAGAGGAAAGGGATCTTCATGGGGATCCTCCAGTCCTCTTACCTAGCTGCTTTGGGGTTTCCTCAGTGCCCTGATGTTGCAGGTTTTGGTGCTATTCTATCTCCAGATGAATGCTTTCATTTGTTGGGGAAGATAGATCATGGTAAAATCCTGTCAATGGCTGGTCTTCCCTTCCACATCTAGCATCTGTATGGAGCTCTTTTGTGTTCTTGAATCTTTCCTTTGGCACCTAGGGTTTCCAGAGTAATACCCTACAGGAGCATCTGAATGTTACTATGTCCATGGCCCTCAGAGGCTCAGTACTTTCCCAATAGGCTGCGTTTGACTTTCAGCTATTCTTCCAAAACTTCTATTTATATTGTCTCAAAAGGTTTATATAGCACTGGGTGAAATCTGTACCTGGTAAGCAAACAGTAAGGTTTCCTGCTCCTTGCAGGGGCCTCTCTCACTATATTTTTATTTTGTTTTGTTTTTGTTTTCTTTAGCTCTTTGCATGACAGCTCAGTTATCTGATGATTTCTATAAATCCTTAATTTGCTCCTTGTCCAGAATTTTTCTCATTTATAAAAGTGGAAATACTGCTATTCTTATGTATCTTACATGAAACTAGAAGCATCCAAGCTTGTGCTTTTACTTCAATTGAATGAAAATTCTGCTTTCTATCAAAACAAACACAAATGAATAACTTAAAGATTTATATGCATATCACTATATCCTAAATATTGATTTTTTTAAAGAATAGATTTATATGTTTTATCATTCCCTCCAGAACACTTTTGGAACTTTTGTTTTTCAAATTCATTTCAAGAGAAAGATTTCTCATTTTATGAGAAACCATAGACATTTGAAGAACATATTTCAGTAGAAATATTCATCACTCAAACATGACCACTTACCCCTGCCTCCCCCCCAAAAAAAAAATTCAACATGAGAACCACTAAGAAACCATAGGAAGATAAGAAAAAACAAAGTTTTGCTACATGTGGAAAACAATTGTAAATCTGGGTATTTATTTAGGATTGGATGAGTTTAAAAGTTGATCCTAGCATAGTGAGATTTTAAATATCAATAGTTAGCAATACGAAAGCAGCTATACTAAGTGATATTTGGCATCCAACCCAAACCCAGTGGTATAAACCAGTACAATGGCCAGTTCTTTCAGGAAGCCTCCCTGAACTTAACCAAAAGGAAATAATCTCTTTAATAACTACCTAATAATTTCACCTTCAAGCCTTCCTGCACTGTCTCACACATGAGCATTTAGGGGATACCTCACATTCAAACCATAACACAACTGAAACAATTGTCTTCTTTATTTCATATTTCAAAAGCTAATTACAGGTTTGGTATAGCACAACCATGCCTTCCTCATATCATAAGATTCTGGAAGGTGGACTCTTCCTTGTCTACCTGTATATTCCCCACAGAGTATGGCGTTTCATGCATTGCTTACTGTTATGGTAAGATTATTTTTGTAAATAGAGTACTAAGTGATATCCTCTCATCCTCTGTGTGTGTGTATGTGTGTGTGTGTGTGTGTGTGTGTGTGTATGCACACACTCATCCTGCTATGTGTGAGAGTAATACAAATTATCACAGCAATATTGAAGTTATTGATTGGACCAGTATCGATCTTGGGAATATTTTTCCCTTCTATTTCAAGGCATAAAATAAAAGAATATTTAAAACCTAATCTTGGGGCTGGAGCGGTGGCTCAGTGGTTTCCGTGCTTGCCTGGAAAGCATGAGGACCCAGGTTCAAACCCCCACACCACGTACACAACTGAGTGTTGGAGCAACTAAGGCCATGTGAAAAACTCAATAAAGTTGTTTCTCTCTTTCTCTGTCTCTCACTGTCCCTCTCTCTTAAAAAAAAAAAAAAAAACAAAAAAACACCTAATCCTTATTTGAATCAAACTATAAGACAGTGAATTAAAGGTACAAAATTAAATGAAGAACAACCCTAAAAGAATAAAAGGCTTTGCATGATACAGCAGAAGAATCAGTCACCCTCACTTGTGTTTAGACAAAAACTCAAAATCAGGCAGAAAAATAAAAGAATTTATGATGATAAAGCATGAAGTCTTCAAAATGGGCCTGACCTGGAGGCTGAATGGAGAAGCTACAGAGAACTAAGTAGAAGGGCATTCGAGGTGGTTGGTTAAGGATGCATGGTTTTCTTTGGTTGATTCTAATATGGAAATGGGGACAAAATTATGATCATTTTCAATTATTCATCAAGTCATGACCATTTTGCACCAAGTGTTATAAGTTTTAATTTTTGGCTTTCTGGAAAGGTTTCCTGACTGGTTGCCACAATTTCTGTGTCAGAATTGTATTTTTATTATATAGTCTGGTGATTGTATATTTAGTTTCTCAGTAGCTGAGATAGCAGGGTCCCTAAAGTCTAGATTGATCTGTGTACATGCAAGTTCCCACCTACAGTCCAAAATCTGGTTTATGGCACTGCCCTTATCAGAGAAAACAATAAAGGAAGGAAATAAATATCAAAAGAAGACCCACCACAGTGAAATAATTAAATTTTAACATATTCCTCACATAAGAAGCCTCTTTTGGCTGAAACATCTGAATATTAAAGTTGAAAACTGGAGTCCTCCTCAATTCTCTCCTTCCTCTTGGCTGAAGAAATTGTGTGCAGAGAAAGATCTCAGATACCCTAGACAAGCCAGAGGATAAACATGCCGATATTAATGACAGTGTCATATTAAGGAAACCTTCACTAATTCAGTTGTGAATATATTGCTCAGATTAGGTGATTTCCTACTTTAACCCTGGATTTTTGAATTCGTAAAGGTATTTGGAGATCAGTAGTTTTGCATACAGACTCTATAATAATTATTGAAAATTTATTAGTTATTTTCCTTATTTCACATAACTTATAGAAACAAACACTGAACTAAGAGAGCACAAGCTCATAAAATATTAGATGCCATCATTTTCTTAATGCATTAATATTAATTGTACATGATGGTATGAATCTTGAATATTAGTTAGTTAGGTATATAATCCTTCATAATGCATGTGGAACATGCAAACGATTTCAAAGTAATGGGTCTCTAGAGGTTGAAGAACACTCATAATTTTAACAGCTAAATAGTGAAAAACCACTTATAAAATAAACTTTGAGGTCCCTCTCATTTTACAATTTTGTTTATAGCAGATTCATGATAAAAATAATTTCTTTAAATATGACGTAAGGAGGATCATCTTCAGTAGGATTTGTTTAACATAATTAGGAAATGAAGTTATAATTCTAAAGAAATGTTATCAAGCCAAACACGTAAATTCCAATTTGCATTTGTAAAATCTGAATTTGTAATTCATCTAAATTAAAAATATATTTCTTAAAAAAGACTAGGACAGCATATGCTTTTAAAAGTTATTATAAAATAAGCTATTATAAAATAGTATGCTAAATTTTTCCTGTAACTTTCACTTAGAATTCTATTTTAATGAGTACTTAAGAATGTTATTAGTTTTTTTGAGTTAAAGAAATGGTTGTTTTACAGAGCTTACAAATGATCAACTGCTGATATTTAAACATTTAAACTGAATATTTATTATTAGATTACATTAAAATTTTTGCTCTTAAAAGGCAGAAAAATCTATGTTCTCCTTCTGTCCAATTAATTTGGAATGACCATCCCCTTTTTAGGAGAGAGGACTATTTCCCGAACATCTGGTAAAAAGAGATTTGCTATGAACCTCAAGCACAGAAGAGGAATAACTTTATAGGAACCTTTAGTAGGACATTTTTCAGGCCTTTTCCATTATTTTCTGCAATGACTCCAAGCAAATGCTTGGAAATACTCTGTCTGGTAGCTTTTACAAACTGGGAGAAGAGAGAATAAAATGTTCAAATCCCCACCTCCCACCATTTTAATAAAGCATTACATGTAATTTTTGAAACCACATCAGGAAGATTTTTTTTAAAGAAAGAGGGGACATTGAGAGAGAGAGAAAGAGAGAGAAAGATAGAAGCAATCTTTATTTAGTTTTTCATGTGACTTTCATTCCTCGGACACTTCGTTTGGTATGTGGTGCTGGGGTTTTGAGCTTGCGTACTCAGGCTTGCCGGGTAAGAGCTGAACCTGCCGAGCCACTGCTCCAGCCCAATCAAGAAGAATTTAAGGCACAAGAGAATTGTGTTTTCAAAAATGTGTCCCATTCATCATTGCAAGACACAAAAAGATGCCTTCATAGAATAAAATGACACATTTATAGACACCAACTGTAATATCAAAGTGTACATTTTTAAAGATACTAAAATATTAAGAAAATAATTCCCAAATATAATGGATAAAATCCCACACAAGCATTGATCACCTTGATTTTGTAGCTCTGAAGATGGTCTCAATGAAATCCACTAGTTGACGCAGGGACTGTAGTCCTGGACTACTTTGTAAATATGATTTCAAAATATAATAATTCAAGGTGATCTTGCCATTGATTCATTATAGGAACAAGGAGTTATTAAGTGATATAACTGTTGGTGTGTATTTTACTCTGTTCATATAAACCAGTGAGGCAAGATCAATTTGTTTCTCGGTTGAATTAGTTTTCTTGTGGGCACCTCAAGCATACATTCAAGAACAGCTTCCAAGAAACAAATTTATTTTCCTGAAATGATGGTCTTTATTGGCAACATCTAGTTCTTTTAATTTTACAGTTGGTTTCCCAGTTATGATCTCTCTTTTCATGAAGCATGAGAAAAATCCTAGAACAGTTAAATGTGCTTATCATATAGTTTATGAATTAGTTGCTTCTTCAAATTGGCAAAGGATATAGAATAAAATTGGACTTGCAGTAACTCAGTCCTCCTTTCCCTGACTCTCCCTGAACAGTACAATTATGTGCCCTGCATGCATCACAGCTTGGCCATGGCAGGTATTAAATTGTCATTGGAGATACATATGGAGGGGGTGGGGGGAAAGAAAGAGATGAAACAGACATAATTAAATAAGTTGAAGGATCCCTAGATTTGATCTTCTTCCAGCCATCCATTCATTGGGTCTCTTCCAGATATCACTACTCCCCTGAGCCTTGGGTGCCAACTCCATATGAGAGAAGAGCAAACAACTTGCTTAAGATCTATCCACTCCCAAGGGTGTGATGAAATTTGTACAACTTAGAGACACAAATTTACTTTGAAAAGTGGAAGATTCACCACACATTTAGTATAGTACTACTTATTTCTCTGATCTTGCACTAATGAAACTAAGATGCATGAGTTGGATTTGGTATCTCTAAAAAAGGGAGATATCACATTTTGGTGATTTTCTGCTGCATTTGAAGAAAGGGAAGGAATGCAGGTGCATTTTAAATGATTCTTCCAGCTCTGCCCAGAGGGGCTTGTTCAGCCCTGGAGGGACTGCCATTAGTGAGTAAGTGAGAAGTGACATGTTCTCTCTCTCAAAGGGTTTCTTCATGTCCACTTTGGTAGCTCTCATTACGTTGCCTGAATCCATTAAGACAGAAACAAGGTTACCCCATGAAATGTTTTTGTGACAAAGAGGACTTTCAGCTCTGTAATCAGTGTCAGAACATCTCTTCTGACAAGACCCAGTGATTCACTCTGCTCTTGTCCCCCTTAGCGTCCAGGAGGGAATACACTTCACAAGGACACACAATAATCTCATAAAATTTCCATTGGTTGATCTATCAATGCTCCAGTGAAAATAATTATTCTGAATGCCTAATGTAAATATCTATGTCAAATGAAATCTTACCCCATACTGTGTGGCTATCTGACCCATGATAATTCAGTTCATGCCTTCAGGTTGGAGAGACCACTGTTGCTGATTTCAGGTTTGCTAAGGATCAGGGTGAAATAGAATATTAAAAAGAAGGGAAGGATCTTCTTTTTGAAGCTGCTATGTGATGCCTGCCACCTACTCCCTTAGCAATAGTCTCAAATGGGATCTAAATTGATTTTGTAGCTTAAGATCTTAGGGGAAATGTGGCCAACAATGTGCTTCTGACTTTAATATATTCTTTTTTTTTTTTTTTTTTTTTTTAAAGAGAGAAGGACAGAGAGAGAGAGAGACAGACAGAGAGAATCAATTTTTATTGAGTTTTTCACATGGTCTTCGTTGCTATGACACTTAGTTGTGTACGTGGGTTGCTGGGGTTTGAACCCGTGTACTTGCGCATGCTGGGCAAGCGCCGTAACCACCGAGCCACCGCTCCAGCCCCTTTAATATATTCTTAAAGATACATGCAATATATGATTATATGTCAATGCTATATATGGCAGAGTAAGCAGTTACAAAGTAAATGATAACTAAAAAAGTGTCCCATTAGCTGGGTATCTTTGCACATAGGTACTGAATTGGGAAAGCATGGAAGTTGAGTGAAAGTAACTGTAGCTTCCCCAGAGCTACTGTTTGTGTCTAAATCCCAGAAAGCTGCCTCTTAATTAAGAATTCTATAAATTATGCCACTCGTATCACAATTATCAAAGATTTATTCTGAAAATCGACCTTTGGTATAGGTAGCTATATCTCATTCCTAGAAATGGTTTACCTTTAATTGACAAACTATGACCATATTATTTCTGTCTCTCCATACAAGGAATCCTATGTATGTTCCAGAACTGACTCTCTCCTTTGAGGTTCGCCTGTTCCCAAAATTAATCCTGGCTGTGAGACAATGGCAGGTCACATCTGTTCCCTGCCTCTTACCACACAATGTATCTCAAAGCTGAGAAACTTTAAAAAAAATTATAGATACAGATATAATATATACATATGCATATATATGTACATTTTGATCTGTCATAGGACTTCAATATAGAAGAATCAAGAGAATAGGGTGTGGACAATGTGGTGGTAACTATAGTTTAAGATCAAAACATCATATTATTACTTTATTTGCATTTATGATTGTACAACAACTTTGCTCCTAAGTTAAAGAAAAAGACTTATAGCCACTTCTACTCCTGTTTCCCTTTATATCAAGTCGCCATCTCCACGCCTAAAGTGGGAGCAACAGCCAGACAAAATCACATCTCTCCAATTCCAATTTTCCACTCCCCCCCATTTGCCAAAAAACAAAATTCTTCATGTAGACCTGTCATACAAATAGAAGCCTACATGGGTCAACCAACCTGCAAAATGAACGGCTCAGATTCCAGCTGGGATCTCAGACAGCTCCACCGGACTTAGCGACAGCTCCTGTCTTCTATCACAAATCACAAAGAGCCCTTAAGGAGTTCTTTCTCTGTCTCCAGTCCTCAATACATAGCCTGACTAAGGTCCCTGACAAGATCTGGGTCCATTTAAATGTTTTCTGTTTACTGCATCTGACATTGAGCAAAGAAGGAATTTTGAGTCTTGGAGTTTGAGTTTCTTTGTGATCTCTATGCTGCTAAATGTAAGCTGAATTGCTTTTCTCCAACAGTACAAGTTTCTGTAGATTTGTGTTATTAATGTGGATTAATGAACAACATTTTCCAGTGTTTCTTCACTCATGAGTCAAATGGTAGCTCTTGGTAAGGATAGGAATATTATCCCAAACAGCAGGCCTACCTATCCCTGTGTGGTTTCTTCTTAGTCTTGGACTCTCTCAAAGTGTCCCGAATAGAAAATATTACTTAACAACACTTTTTTTCTAAGTGATCATATTATTTTTTTTATTAGACATAGTAATATTTTGTTCCACACAAAGGAGACTTTCCTGATATAAGAGGGAAAAGATCCAAAATCATGCATAATTCTGTACAGGCTCACTCATCTCAGTGCCGTGATTCTTCTTTCTGATCCTTAGCCATGAAGTTCTCTTTGAGGAAACAGGCTTGAAACTAACTCTACACCATGCTTTTACTATTCAAATTTCCTCCTCCCAATATTCACTACAGTTTATTTTACTTTCATAGTGTATGGACTCTTAAAAATGACATCCTTAAAATATAGTGGTGCTTTTTCAAAATCGTAGTGTCTTTGAATGCACACAGCCATAAATAAGCTTGGTGGCTAAACTTCTGTGTTTTAAACTTTTGCCTTTTTATCTCTGTCACTGTGAAAGGCCTATCTGGCCTGTCTTCCCCTGTGCCTATGATAAATTCTTATGTGCAGGTCATCAGTCTTGCGTCCTCCCCTCCTTTCCAGCCATTTAGTTTTAATTCCACAGTGTCAGACAACCACTACTTTTGGTGTTGTGACATGCTTGCCGTGGTATGTTCCCTTGGTCTCCAGGAGTCAGCGCTAAAGGAGCTCAGTGTCTAAGTGGCAACTCGTAGGTTAGCCTCACGTTTGCCCCAGGTGATTACCGAGCCACCTTAATCCCACACATTTCTGATATTGTTGCTTAGATAATAATTATAGTTGCTCTCCACCCCTTTTTCCTGACACCTTTTGATAACCCCAGTGTGTGACCCAATTAGCTTAATCTGCTTTCATATCTATCATTCTCATTGCTTCTGCATGTTGCTTATCTCTTCTACTCGATCAACACAGCTTGCGAATGTCCATCTTACGAACTCTTGCAAAGTCTCTGACACTTCCTATATTTATTTCCAGTTTCCCTTTTCTCTTAACACATTAGTCAGTGTCTAATGTTGCAAGAGCAAATGAAAAGTAAATATAATGCTTTAACCTTTACCTTTTGATACTCAATAATTAAAGTGTTCATACAAGAACTGTTTCCTTTGAGTGGGCCACTATTTTTTACTCCTGTTTTTTTTTCTAATAATGAAAAAGAGAAAAACTATCTAAAATTTACAATTTATATGTACTAAGCTGCAGAAAAGCTGAGTAGTCTTGGAATATTCTAATAACTGTACCCAATTTTATTTTTTTTAAATTAAACACTTTCAATAATAAAGCATCTCCCACACAACACATTGCTTTTGCCACATTATCACAATTATCTAAACATGAAAGTGGTCAAGATTATGTAACTCAGAAACCAGAAGCAGTCATGGGCATCAAATGCCCATTGACACTGTGAAAACCAAAGATAGGTTAACCCTTTGTTGTGAAAAACTTGCATATTTTACAAAGAATAGAGGAGAATAATATATGTTTTTCCTGGATACACAAACAATGCACAAGTACTCAGAGGGCCTGAATTTGACTGGTTGACGTGGCCCATGAAGTTGTCATGAAGAGGCCAAAGACTTACAATACTCCTTTCTTTAAATCTCTACCATCTCTTTACCCTTCCTCCTCCGAATTTTGCATCACTGTGAAATACATTTGACTAATTGAGTGAATAGGAAATTTTACTTACTGACATTGTCCATGTGTCTTCAAGAGAGAACAGGAAGTATTGAATTGTTGGATATTTCATACTACTAGGTCAAATGTTTTCTTCCTAATCTCTCAAACAGAGCACAATTTGCCAATTATTTTATACTTTTTCTTCTTCTCTCCAGTTGTTTCAGCTTATAAAAAGAAAAAGCAATCAGCAAAGTGACTAATATTTCAAAAACTGTAACTATGCTTTCTCGTGTTGCTTTATTTCACCAAACTGCAGAGAGCATTTTTAAACACCCCAATCTAAATAATAAATAATAAGAGTCTCCTGTGATTTGGGGCAGCTAGAACACTTACACACTGGTGGGGAGAGTGGAAAACAGTACAACTATATTACAGTACTGTGTGACAGTTTCTTACACAGATAAATTTATATCTATTCTACAATCCATCAAAGGAGTCTTGGTAGTATATACAAAAGACAAATGAGAAAATATATGTCCATGCAAAGAACTGTGTCAAAATATTCATGGAGGAACAAGAGCAGTGGCTCAGCAATAGAGCACTTCACTGGCATGTGCAAGGACCTGGGTTCTAACCCAAGCACCACATATACAACTACAACTACGTATGTATTTTGCTCAGAGGAACAAAATCCAAATGAATAACTGAATAAAATTTATTCTTTCTTTCTTTCATTCTCCCCTCTCTCTTTAAAAAAAATCCATTGAGCTTTATTTGCAATATATCCAAACTTTAAACAACTCATGGGAATCAAAAGAAAGGTATATAAACAAACAGTGATACACTCACTCATAGAATACTAATTGGCGATAAAAAATCATAAATTAGTATAAAAATAAACTCCAATATACACAACTGCATAGATGAACCTCAAAAAGATGAGAAAAAAGGAAGACAGAAAACACTACATTTTGCATGTTTCCTCTGTATGGAGCTATAGAATAGGTAAATGATTGGCGCTGGTAGAAATGTGAATAGTAATTGTCTCAGTGTTGGATTTTTGGGTGATGACTAAGAAGGAGTAAGAGACAACTTTCTAAAGTGACAAAAATGTTCCCTATCTTCGTAGGTTTACCTACGAGATTTGTCAAGTTTCATTTAATGCCACCCTGAACATCTTGCATTTCATTTCATGTAAATTATATCTAATTTTTAAAAAGTAGCATGCTCATCATATAAGAAGCATGAAATCTTTAGGGAAAAATTCTAAACAGAAAAAAATACTAGGCATCAAGATGAATACTGTTATTTATATAATAAATATTGTTGCTTATTTAATTAACTACAGAATCCAAAATAATTCAAATGAGCTAAAACCAAATAACAGGACTATAGCCCAAGTATAAAATTCTTCTTCAAAGTAACCCAAAAAGTATACTGACACATATTTCTGGTGAATTAAGCTTCCATGGAGAGGAAGCTACACAATTGCAATGTGGATTAATATCCTTAGAATATATTAAGCATATAGAAAGCTTACATTTTGTTTATTGTAAGTGCAGCAGTTCTCGATAACCCTTTCCTACTACCCACAATGGCTTCAGGTCCGTATCAGAACTCACTCTGCAGATTTTATTCCCCTGTGACCACAGACAAGGCATAGTCTTTGCCTCTTATCCTCTCCTATCAAGAGTTCTCAGTACAATTTTATTATAATTTTGTTTTTATGGTAAGAAAATATGATCCAAAATTTTAATAGCTTTTAATAGTTTACTGTGTAGTGAGACTTCAGTACCTATTTTCTTGCAAAAAAGGAGAAAAGAAAAGATGGAGGATAACAGATTCCAACTTGTGTGCACCTGTCAGTGACCAGACAGCATTTGATTTTCTAAGCTTTCTCAATCACTCTGTAGAGTAAGAGATATTTTTAAATTAAACGAATTTACCATGAGAGAATTAAGTGAAGCAATATAATGTCACTTTGCTTAAAACTACAAGTCAATGAATGAAATTTCTCTCTTTAGGTAGATTTAAAGAAGTGGTTCCAAACTGTGATGATGGTCTCAGGCATATGTTGGTAAGGGTATTTAAGATAAATTCCACTTTAAAAAGCCTAGAAATAGTGTGTAATTATCATATGAAATTTGGCTGTTGGAGTGGTTTCTTCATGATTTAACATATATCTTCTTGTTTGGGATGAAGTTTTATCAACTCAGAATGGTATTATTGGTGAGCTCTTATAAATTGCCAGCTCCTGAGAGTAGTTACTTGCAGCCAGTAGTTTTCAAGTGGGAAGCTTGATGATATATGAGTCAATTATTGTGTTTTGTTTCTAAACAGGGTAATGAAAGGATTGTACTTAAATCTGTGTTTAAGCCAAAATCATAATTTTACTTCAAGATATGAGAAATCCTGGACACGACTAGGGCAACTACTGCACAGAAACTTCATTTTCATCATCTTATGAAAATGCCTCTTTTACAGACAAATGCCATGGTTCTGACACATAAGGAAATGTATTAGTTATCTATTACTTCACAACAAATGATCTTAAAACTTCGTAACTTATAGCAGAAAGTACTTATTATATTATCAGCTCTCTGGGTCAGAAATTCAGAGGCATTTTAATTGGGTATTCTGTGTCAGGGTCTCATAAGACTGCAGGCAAGATGTTTGCCAGGACTGCCATGGTCTGAAAGTTTGAGTATGGCTGGAAGATTGGCTGCTATGATGATTGTTCACATGGCGTTTGGTGGGAGACCTCAGTTACTCATCACACCAACCTCTCCACAGTCTTCTTGGGTGTCTTCATGACAAGGCAGTTGACGGTCCCCTGAGCAAGCGAGCTAACAGAGCAAGGAGGAAAACATAAGACCTTCTATGACCTTATCTCAGAATCACACATTGTCACTTCTGCCAGATCCGAGTCATTTTAAGCTGGTCAAACAGTGTAGCCCATGCTCAAAGAGACAGATATCAGGATCCATCTTTTGCAGAGATGAGTGTCAAAGAATATGTTAACATATTTTATTTTATTTCCACATTTTTATTCGTGCATTATAGTTGTACATGATGATGGGGCTTGTTGTTATATATTCATACAAGCATACCATATAACAATGTAATTTGGCCAATATTCCCCCCTAACACTTCCCCTCTCCCTCACCTCCTCCCACCTCCTAGTCCCTTTCTTCTATAGATCTCCCTTTGATTATTTATTTATTTATTTATATTATTTTCCAGCTTTCATTGATTGCATGGGAAATGTTTAGCATCTTTGAGGTACAAAGTACATTCTTTAGCCCTTTCCTTTTCCCTCCCATCCTTTCTCTCCTCTCCTCGTCTCTGTGCTCTACTCTGCTGGAATTTCTTTACCTCATCTATTAACTTGTATCTGAATGATTCTTTATGAAATCTTATCCTTCTGACTCCTTTCTTTTATTTTATTCTAGTTTCTACATATGAGAGAAGCCATTCAATCTTTGAGTATGTGAGTTTGACTAATCCCACTTAGCAAGATATTCATATTCTCCATTTCCCTCCATTTACCGGCAAAGGCCATCATTTTATTCTATTTAGTACCTGAGGAGAGCTTCATAGTACTTATATACAGCACACAATGAGTGAGTGACTTAAATCTTCAGTACATTTTTGAGCCTTACAAACAGGGAAAAGAGGCTCTATTCTCAACAAGAAACCATTGGTCTGTGGGGCAATTAATAAAAAGTCTTAAGAAGAAAGGAAAATCATTCCCAGGACCTACACCAAAAAGGAGCAAGGGAGACAACAAGGTTAAAAGGAACTTATCTTGGAAGCAAATTAAGGAGGTAAAAACATAATTCTATGGTCATTTCACATTAATTCTATTTTTTAAAAAATAATGCATTAGAATATTATTTATCTTGATGAATAAGTTCATTAAAAACTAGAAAGTCTTCATGTTAGATAAATGCCTTTCTTCCCTTGTTTGCCTCACCCCTGTTCCAACCCTATGCTCCCATAGTTTGAGCTCTTCGTACTTTACAGTGTTAGTCGCTAAGGCTAGTTCCACCTGGCTGTCAGAAATTAGCATATCCTCAGTGTGCTGGAAGCAGCATTGGTAGCTCAGAATTGTGAGAAATCACCTGCTTTGATAAGCCCTTGGTATCAGTCAAGTCCTCTCTAATTAGCTATGGGCAATTAGGACCTCACCACACCTCTCAGTGTGGAAGTCTCTTTTTGATGAATCTGGAGGGGTAAAACAATATACTTTCCAAGGCCCTGTAAAGGGCCAATATTTTAATAGTATCAAGTCTTGGAGTACCACGTGATGTCCTCCTACCTCTGAATCTGTCACCTGTGACTGAAGCCCGCAATCCATTACTCTTCAGGGTAAAGCTAATGCTTTTTCTATGTGATTGTTGTTTTTTAATTTTAATTTGGAATCATTCTTTGTGCAGTCATTTGGCGGTTTACCCAGTCTGCTCTGGGGTAGTCATCAGGGCATGATGCAGTATTGGTATCGTTTACTATTTTCATTAGGTGCCCGGAGGACTTCCAGCATTTCATGCCAACAAATTTAAATTATTAATTTTATTACAACAAGAATTCTACAATGGCAGAGTCACTGAAATGCTTTTTAAATTAGTTTTTAACTAGAAAAATAAAAAGAATTTGAGCACTTGGGAAATAATGAAAAAGTGAGACAGCACTGCTATTGATTTAAAGTCAGGTAAGGGGATTTTTTTTTTAGGTCAATATTCACAAATCATTGGACTTAGATGAGATACTAATGAAACTACCTAAAAACCTCATAGGTATGTAATAATGAAGTAGAAATCAAGTAATAATAAGCAGGAAGTGGTGGTACTGACATATAAGAATTTAGAAATTGATCCCACTAATTAATATTCTTTTAATTGATTCTACTTTTTAATTAAAATCTATATTTCCAACATGCTTAGTTAAAAGCCTACTGTAAGCAATAGATATATAATCAGAGACAAGGGATGGATTCACAGCTCCATTTCTGAATGATCTTGGGTAAATCACAAAAACCAATTTGAAACTGTCTTATTCTGAAAAATGGGGACATTAAACTCCCCACACAGGGGATTTTTGTGTGGCAAAAATAAGGTATTGTACGTGGAAGCAATCTGTAAACTGTGATATACTCTGCACATACAGAGAATATATAAATTTGTAGATATTTGTCATTTTCAATTAATTTTACAGGGAGTCCTATGTTGGTGTTAGGGATGAAAGAATAGTGAAATTCTAAGGTGGCTTTATCCATCAGATGACTCAGACCTGACTCTGAAGAATACAGGTGTGCATAGATTTCACTTTCTGTCAGAGGGATGCTATGGGCTCTGAAGTAAATAATAATACTGCAGAACAGTTGAAGAGTTCTTGCCTGTATTTGTGTTTGTTAGGTGTGCAACCAAGAAGAACTTCAGTTAATGGGCCAAAGAACATGCCAGTCATCAAAATTTAGTAGGGTCATCCCATGCCCAGTTTTCCACAGTCAGCTCGTACCTTGTTCTGTTTTCTTATCCCCCCCCAAAAAAAAAGAATATTTCAACTATTTATCATTCTGAGGGTGCAAAGAGAACTGGTTGAAGAGCAGGTCTAGAGTCGGATTGGAGTCATATCTTTGATGTGAAGTCCAAGAAACCCACGTTAGCTCTGTTGTTAAGGAAGTAGACATCATTCGTTAAAGGAATCTAGGAATCTGCTTGATCTTGTATGAGTTTAAGTGGTATGGAGGTTACAGAGGCATAAACTTAAAGGTAAGTCAAAGCATCAAAATGGCAGAAACATCTCCAGGTAACATAAGAAACAGAAGTCATAAAAACTCCTGGACTATGGAACAGAATGGAGAATGAGCAGCTAAGATGTGGCAAAGTAGACAGATGGCAATGTTACCTCCTTACCTGCTCTTTCATTATATGGAGACCCCAAGTAAGAATAATTTAGAGAGAGCCAGAACCATACTGCAGAAAAAAGAAAAGACAGGAAAAATTTAAGTCATATTCTAATAATACGTTTGAGTATTTAGTTGTTGGTGATATTTATCCAGGCTATCCCTTCAATACACACAACTATAATGCACCAATAAAAAATAAATAAAAGGACAAAAGGGCTCCCTGTTCATTGTTCTTATGGGGAAGACCATGATTGCTAATAAGAAAACTGGTTATTTTAAAATGACACTGTGTGGAGAATATGCCTGAGGGGGAAAAAATAATGTTGGGATGGAACGATTGCTTACCCATCCATTCTGTAGAGAAACAATGGGGCCATATATTGTTTGTGAACAGAAATCCAAGGATCCATTTTCAGATTCACCATCTCTCTTAAAGAGCAAGTGCTTGGAATTATATAATAATTAATGCACACTAATGGCTGATCGCAGTACCAAGTGTGATGCTCCACGCTTTCCATGTATGCACTCACTCAAGCCTAAGCTCATTCTTATGAAATAAGTATTACTCCCATGTCACGTATTAGAACACTGAGGATCTCAGACTACAGGTAATAGAGTGAGGCTTAAATTGATGCACTACAGAGCCTCACTTCAAAGCAGCAATTCTCTCTCTCTCTCTCTCTCTCTCTCTCTTCTAGGACTTTGGAGGAAACTGGATAAATATGGGGCTCTTCTGGAATGTGCAAAGTTGTTCCAATGGTGGAAGGTAGGGGTAGTCCACTTTTTTTCTACCAGGGAGGCCCTCAGGTAGAGTGGCTCATAGGAGCTGATCTGTCAGTGAAGGGAAGGTTAATCAGATCAGAGAGAAGAGAGCTCTCTCCTCCCTCCCACCTTCTGAAAGACTGCATTTATAAATAGCTTCCCCAAGGAAGATTAAGGAAAAGACTAGGCTAATAATTCTCAATGTTTTCTCTTCCTATGCTGTGTTTCTCTTTTGAAAGCACTGTGAACCTTCTGTCAAGACATGCCTTGATGTTCCACAGGCTGGCCTGATGGATGCTAAGGAGACAGACAAAGGGGCATTGGTTCTGCCTGGCAACTTTTCCAGAACAGAAGAAAAGGAGTTCCTGGTAGACTGGACCTCAAGAGAGAAGCCTAGGAGCTCTTTCACATTCACAAAAGTCCTCAAACTTGGAAGCACAGGAGATGGTCCATAGCAATAAAAAATAAAAGCTAACTTTGAGGTTAATTACTAACCCCATTTGGTAGAGCTCAGAACACTGAAGTTACGTTCAAGCAGCCCAAGAGATTACTTTAGGAGCACAGTTTGCTGCTGGCTTGCTGCAGACTTCTGAGTATCTATCATCTGTTCTTAAAGGAGAAAAGGGTTATCCTTATTATCCCCTGTAGCTGACTCCTTCATTTATTTCCCTTTATAGCGTTAGCCCCCAACTTCAGATTTTCTGATGGCCGCTGAAAGATATTTCTATGTCTCCTACTCATGGGAATGCCCATCTGCCTGCACTCCATCACTTCCAGCTGGATTTGACACAAGTTTGTCACTAATAGCAAGTTCTTTTTCCTTACTTTCCCCAGCCTTAGACTGAACATCTGCCTTGTACACTGGCAAGATTAATATATCCCACCCGAGCAAACGCAATATGCTCTCTTAGTGTGACTCTCAAAGACCAGAGTGAGCTTGCCAATGGTGACAATCGTGGTATATTTCACTAAGAAAATTTTCATTTCATAATGGTATAGAGAACATTCTAACCTTCATATGAAGGTTAGTGTAACTAACCATCACACACTGGGAGAGACCTACATGTTTTTCTTCCACATGTAAGAAGAAACCTACTCATGTTGGTTTTCCTGTGACATAGAGAATTTTGCCATTCATATACCCCATTCAACAATGTACCTGTGGTCACATTATTTAATTTCATAATAGGAGCATAGCTTGTGTATATGGTGGGTGGCCTTAGTACCTTATAGTGCCAAGGGATATTGTAGGCCCTGCATGAGTATTGATTGAATGCACAAATGTACCTTATATCATCTCAAAAACTTTTTAGAGAGAGGGACAGTGAGATAGAGAGAGGAAAGAGAAGACCAATTTTCTTTTAGTTTTTCTTGTGGCTTTCAATGCTCCAACACTTCATTGTGTATGCAGTGCTGGGGTTCAAACCTTTGTCCTCTCCCATGCCAGGCAAGCACCATAACCACTGAGCCACTGCTCTGGCCCCTATCTTCTTAAATTTTAAACAGATTATACTCTCTCACATATCTTATTTGCAATATAACTTTATTCTTAAAGAACTTTAGAATATCATTTGATTTATCACTAGAGAAATCATATTAGAAGGTATGAAAATATAAGTTTGCATCCACAGACTTTTGGACATTGTCAAAGTCTAAAGAATGGAATGTTTCCTCTAAAGGGAAGGTCTTGGAATTAGGAATGTGATGAGATAGAGATCCAAAAGGTAGTTTTTAAATAGCAGCAATTTATTTTATTCCATATTTTATATATCACATCATCTGCCATATGAAATTAACCTTCACTTCATAAAAATCCATTGCATATCTAATAGATAAAATGTCTATTTTCAAACCCTATACCCCAGATGATTCTGTTCTGATGGACTTCTCCTTTCTATGGAAAACTTAAGAATAACTAACCCCAAAAATTTTAGAATCCCTAAAATTTAAGTTGGAACTTAAAATTCAAGTTATAGAAATGAAAACAAACAATCTTCGGATGCTAATCTAAAATATAACCATTTCCCAAAACTCCCGTTCTCATCTATTTTAGAAAGAGATCACTCCTGAGAGAAACACAAGTTACATGCTGTTGCTCTTAACACATTAATTTCCACCACCACCAACGTGCCCTGAATCCCAATGCCTGGCCAACCCCATCACTAGTAATCAACCATCATCCCAAGAAGTGAACATAATCAAAAGCTAAATCAAATAAATATGTCTTACTCTCTGTTCTGACGTCGGCCAAGTTCCATTTCTGGTGGGAGGCCAAGGGGAACGGGTGCCAAAGGCATATGGCTGTAAGCACCATTGTGCCAGAAAGATGTCAACACATTGGAAAGGATTCAGAGAAGAGAAGCGGGGGTGATTAAGGGGCTGAGGAATTTACTTATGAAGGAGATTAAGAGCACTAAGTGTGTATACATTGGCTAAGCAATATATGGGAGGCAGCAGAGATGGAGATAATTTGAAGTGTTGACGAGTCCGTTCAAGGAATTAGTGTCATGGGAGCCAGAGGATATACTGAGGCTTAGGAAAGATAGTAGTAGGGAATTAAAAAAAATTAGTTATAATCTATTTTTTAAAGAATATGCTGATTTAAAATAGAAGCAGTTTGCAGCATCAGTTCTAAGACTAGTCATAGATATTTTAAAGAGATAAAAATAAATCAGGTGGGCCTGGGGCATATAGCATGAGAGACAAAGCATGCTTTCCTCATTTCCTCCCTTGTGGGAGCATCATTATCGAGAATATGATATCTTCTTCCTCCCAACTATCCAGAGTTCCTCAAACATACTCAAAGAAGTAGGGGCATAGAGCTTAACCCCTACCTTGCTCCTTACCCTTCTTCCCTCCAAAACTATCATCCCTGACTCCTTTCCTCAGTGCAGGATCTACAACATGGTGAACACTCAATATAGGATAGCTGGATAATTATTAATACTTTTATATAAATATACTTTATGTATTATACAATGCATTCATTTACAGTGCAGTTCTATAATATTCCATGTATTTACAGAGTTCTACATCTATCACTATGATCAATTCAGTAAAATTTCCATTATTCCATAAAGATATTTCTTACCCTTTAGCCATCATCCCCCATCCTCAACAACAACAAAATCTAAATGTATAAATAGACATTATCAAAGTCCAACCAAAAAGAAAAATGGACTCCACAAAAATGATGACCATATATTTTCTATTGTATGAATATGCCACATTTTGTTTATTCATTAGATGATGAAGATTTTTTTTAAATTTTTGAACAACTATACAATTTTTTACAAAATAATATAAAATGTGCATAATTTCTGGACACTAGATTTACCCCCAAGAGTGCCCCCCCAATTACTCACATATATCCCTCCCTTCCTTTACCCACTATATCTCTAAAAATGTATTAGGCTGTATAGCATTATACCTTATCTGTATTTAACACATGATATACACCACCTTTCTGAATGGCCAGGGTCCAACCTTCACAGATGAGTGGAGACATTCGACCCTTGGTTCTCTGGGTTAAGCTGATATTACTAAGTATAATTTCTTCCATAGCCATTCATTTACCTTCAAAGGGTGCAAAATCGTTGTTTCTAATTGCTGTGTAAAATTCCATGGTATAAATGTACCACAGTTTTTGGATCAATCATCCAGTGAGAGACATCTGGGTTGTTTCCATAGTCTAGCAATAGTAAATTGAGCTACTGTGAACATAGATATTGCTGTGTCACTATAATGTGCTTATTCTAAATCCCCTGGAAAGATACCCAGGAGAGGAATAGCTGGATCATATGGTGGGCTCATCCCTAGTTTTTTGAGGATTCTCCACACTGTTTTCCAGAGGGGCTGTACCACCAGTCTGCAGCTCCACCAACAGTGTATTAGTGTCCCTATCTCTCCACAACCCCTCCAGCATCTATTATTGCTTATTTTCTCCATTTTTGCCATTCTCACTGGTGTAAGGTGCTATCTAATGTGGTTTTCATTTGCGTTTCTCTGATTACTAGTGATTTAGAGCACTTTCTCATGTATTCATTGGCTTGATCAATGTCCTCTGGTGAGAAGTTTATATTTAGCTCTTTGGCCCATTTATTAATTGGGCTGTTAGTGTTTTTGTAGTTGACATTTTTGAGGACTTTATAGATTCTGGATATGAGACCCCTGTCAGAGGAATCATAGCCCATGATTCTCTCCATTTCCGTGGGAAACCTCTCTACTTTTTGATTGTTTCCTTGGCAGTATAAAAGCTTTTTAGCTTTATGGCATCCCATTCACTGATTTTGACTTTACTTCCTTCACTTTTGGAGACATGTTGAGAAAGTCTTTGCTTACTCCCAAATGCTGAAGTGTTGGAACTAATTTGTCCTCTATCAGTTGCAAAGTAGCTGGTTTAATTCCTAGCTGATGGAGATATTTTTAATAGAGAACACCACTGAGATTTTCTCCCTTTGAATACAATTTGTTTAATCACGTGATTGCTGATAGGACATAATGGTATTATTTCATTGGCTGTCTAAGAAGAAATAATATACTTTCTGCAATGAAATAAATGATATTGGGATTTGATGTTCCACATTAGGTATTGGTGGAGATAAAGTTGTCCAGTTAGCGCAATGTCCATTGGCTTTGATAGACTGCATTTCAGGTCATTTAACTTCAAAGGAACATATGGACAGAATCTCTTAATGGCCCTTACTCTGGAGTCTTTCCCAAAACAGCTAAAGAATTCACTCCAGCAGAGGTTGATACAACATTCCCACTCCTCCAGCAACAGTGAAGTGATCCTCTATGTGCCACCTCTGGCTGCAGATTTCCTTTTAAGAAAGTACAGAGATGGGGTGTTTTGAGATGTTCTAGATGTAAGCTCAAAACCATACTACAACTCTTAGTAATAGTACAACTGAGGAGCTTTCTTAAAATCCCTGAGATGAATTTGATGTATCAGAACAAAGAATCTTAGAGAATTATATGAAGCTATTACACGATATATAAAAGTACCTAGCACATACTGGGTATACAACAATATCATTTGATTTTTAACTAGATGTGATGTTATAAGAAATTAAGGAGTAGACACATGTAGACAGAAAAGGGCTCATGTAAATCATGACAATATTTGATAATGCTTCCTATATGTAAGAAAAAAGTAGCTTACATTAAATATCTCTTCTTAGTCACTGATCCTCAACTCTTTTTATATAGTTACCCTTGCAATCATCTTATAAAACATCAATTGTAAACCATCCTGAAAATACATCAGTACCCTTATTTATCAACAGAGTATTTTTTCTTGAAGGTCATTTGGATTTTAGGTGGGACTTGAATGCAAGTAGCTTGTTTGGGGTCTGGATTCCTAAGCACTCACTGCACTGGGTTGCTGAGCATCTTGCTCTTCTACAAGTGACCAGGTCAGACACACTGTGCACTGAGTGGTATATTTAGGTTTGGGGATATAAAAAGAAACTTACTTATCAAACTCAGTTTCCCAAAGGTCAAAATTTTAGTTCATATTTTGTTAATTTTAAACAAATTGCTTTAAGTTACTGTTCTTTCATCCCTGTGATGATTTCAACTTTTGCAACTCTCTCTTTCTCCGTGTTAAAGACTAAGAAAAGATCTTGGTAAAAATTGAGCTGCTCATCTCTTTCAGAGTTGTCTTTTGTGTGCCATCTTTCATTGCTATAAACTTGCAAAAAGAAGCAGGTGGTGATGAGAAAAATATTTTCATTTTCACATTTCTAACCAAAAAGTCACCTACATTTTTTTTAGAGGGAAATAGGAAACAAGCAAAACTATCTCCTTCCTACATCTACCTAATCTATGGCCTATAGCCTAGTTACCCTAATCCTGCATATCTGGATTATTACCCATATCCAATCTGCCCACAAGCTCTTCTCCCTTCCTTGCTACACTGCTGCAAGAGGAGCCCATGTATAGACTTAGAGTCTTCAATACACCCTCTGTCAAAGAGATGTAGCCCCAACTCCCGTGCTTCACTTTACCCTATTCAGTCCTCCCTCAACATACTTCCCTGCATATACACACACACACACACACACACACACACCCCACATACACACACAAGTCTGAGGCAGCAAAATGGTAAAGCACTTAGTAAACATCAGTTCTTGCTTTCTCTTTGCTTTCTTTTTCTCTGTAATTATATCTTCTCTAAATTCCCCAACCAGGAGCATACACTTTCTGCTGAAACACCTGCCTTAGAGTTGCCACACTCTTTAGGATCCAACTGCTCTTTATTGGTTTTCTCTACCACTTGCAATTTGAAGGATTGGGTTAAGTTCTGTTTCAGAAACTAGGCTGGGTGTTCAACAGGTATTCAATACCTTTAATTTAATGACAGATTCATCAAATCCACATCACTGGCTTGAGATCAAATATCATCTGTTTTCTATAGCCTTCATGAACCTGAATTCAACTCTAACTACCCTCAGGAAAAAGGAATGTCTCCTGCCGTGCTCCCATAGTGATATGAGTTGTACATTCAACACTGCAGATGGCACCCTATATTGTAGTAATTATAATAATGTTATTACCTCCAAATAAATGATACATTTTAAAACTATATTTTGGTACTAGGGATTGAACACAGAAGTGCTTTACCATTGAGCCACATCCCCAATGCTTTTATTTTTAATTTTTTTTAAATTTTGAGATAGGGTCCTGCTAAGTGACTGAGCATCTTGCTAAATTGCTAAAGTTGGCCTCAAACTTGGAATTCTGCCTCTGTCTACCCAGTCCCTGGAATTATAGGCATGCACCATGTGCCTGGATAGACCATGTGCCTGTTGAAGGCAGGAACCACACTGCATGTCTCAGCAACTGCAATGTAGTAAGTCGCTACATGGAACTCTTAAATTAGCTCAAGGTAAAGAACTCTGGAAGGAGAGGATTAAATGTGTTGAAATGGGTGCGGGGTGAGGAAGCTGGCACAGTACAGATGGAGAGGGTGCTGCTTCTTTTCATACATTGCATTAGAGTTGCTCTTTATCCAGGACCCACTGTGCCAAATCAGGCTTGTGATTAAGATCAAGTCTACCGGGAAATCAGCAGAGAGCTGGAGAGCATTTGAAAAGGGCCTTGCTGTCCAAAGTTTGCAACTCTGGCAAACAGCTGTTATGGTTCTATTGTTTTATTCTTGCTTCCTTTAAAGGGCAAGGTTTGAAAAATCAGGGAATTTATAAAAAGAATTTCAAGACAAAGAGAACACTTCAGGAATCATTTTCTTTTGAAACAAGGTCACTTGCCAACTGCACAGAATGTCCTGTACATGGGTGGCTCTGCCTGCTTTAGGGGCCACTTAAACTGAAATCACATTCTTCAGATGTAAAAGACCTATTCTGCCCTCTGGCAGGACTGGGACTATACCGACTCTATTTCCCAGGACCACTTTCAGACCCATTTAGAGTCTCCGAAGATTGTGCCTCCCATGCTGTGGGGAGCAGAAAATATTTCCTCCTTGGATCAAAGAATATTAGGCCTGAAATAGACCTCTGAGGCCATCTACTTTAAATTTCTTTTCTTTTGTTTTTCCTTTCCTTTCTTTTTTTTCCTCAAGAATGAAATGAAAGAAAATAAAAACAGTCCAGCATCAGAGAGGTAAGTCTGAGATATCGAATCAAGTTCATTTTGTACCACATCTCAGACCCCTACCAGTGTTTATTTCTACACAACTCAGAACCAGCATGTTAGATATATTAAAGAGTCTATTGAAACAGGTAATTTTAAAAAGGCAGGCAATTTCACTAAGGCAGAATGTTACATAATTTTTTGCCTAAACTATTTAAGATTTCTAAATCAGTGTTTTGTAAACAGATGTTTCTGGAATTACTTTTTACATTTGTGTATCTAGAGGATGAAAGGGAAATGTCATAATTATGTACTTGATATTCAAAATTTTGTGTTTGTGAGTACATGATGGTGTGTATTTGTGTTGTATCATCCCCACGTTTCTTTGGATTGGTGAATTAAAGGACTGGCAAAGAAGACAGGTGGGATGGACATTTCCATAAAAAGGCAACTGTGTCCATTGACTGCAGACAACTTGGCAGCAGAGAAAGAAAGCAAATGGAAACTCAGGAATCTGGGAGGGGAGCAGATGCCTCCTTGGAAAGTAAGGCCTCTGCGATGAAAATCCTCTGGGGAAGAGGTAGAGGCAATTCTGTACCCAGGATCAGAAACCACACCACACAGGAATCAAATGACCGATCCAATTGCTTCTTGGGCTCTACTTGTATTCTCTGAGCTTTGTCCAAGTATGCACAGTAAGCAGAGAAAATAATGTTACAATATTCTTAAAACAATTCACAATGAAATAAAAGACAAATCCTTTGGAAAGTATAAAAGGACAGCTAAATACTAGTTATGTGTTATTTTGAAATCAAGGATACCATCTTCATAAATACAAAATATCTCCAAGTACAGATCTGGAATAATTGAAACAGGTAATGTGAAATAGGCCATTTATAGACAGGGGAGGGGACACGTAATGGAAACAGGGATAAATAAGATCATCTGTATACCATATAAAAGAGGAGCTATTCTCACCATGTGAATACACATTCCAGTCTAGGGCCCCCATCCTGCCCAATTTGGCTTTAGTGTGACCTTCTTTCTAATTAAACACAGACACTGGGGAATATTGGTCGGTGTCCAAATGTGTGCATGAGTACAAGTTTTTTCATCTTACACTCAAATCAGTATTTTATTGTTGAACTTCTTGAATTCAAAACTACCTGTGATTTAGTGAGTTAGTCATAAAAATAAGTGTGGCTCAATAAAATCACCAAAGCAATTCCTAAAGGAAGAGCCCATTTGGGAGTCAGTTGTGAGGAGATATCTGAGCTCCCCCAGTGCCTGTGGTACTTGAAGCTTCCCTGCTTTAAACCAATCACATTGTGTCTTCAACTCAGCCCACTTTATAACTTTAATTAAACAAAATTAAAATTAATTATTAATGGAAACAATTAGATGAATTAGCTAAGGTGACCTGACACTTATTTATTTTTTGCTCTTTTGTAAGGTGCCGCTCTTCAAATCAGCACAAATGGTTTAGCTTGAACAGCACTGAATAACAACAAAGTTCTTGCCCCAAGGTGCTTTCCTTCTATAAATGAGTCAGTAAAAGACAGATCATAATTCAAGCCCTTGCTGACAGAAGCTGCTACTTCCAAAGTAAGAGACTATCAGTGACAAATTCTCAGCCAGAGAAGAGTTGAAACGTGGTTCTCTGAAGACTCTAAGGGATTAATTCTATCATTGACTTGGGTTTTATGAATATTTAGAGGCAGAAAATGAAGTTCTTCCTTCAAGGTAGCTCCTCTGACTCTGGGACTAACATAGTTCCATAAAGAAATTTCTCTCTAGGCTACAGGTTGAGCCTATTTCGTGACCAAATAGTCACAAACTGATTCTTCAAATGTTGTTCAGTTTTTTAGCTTACAAACCTCAGAAATTTATTTCATGACTATTTCTTGAATATTTGGTATAAACTACATGATTAATGCTAAATGGAAAATAAAAGGAGTATGAAAGTGATACAACTTGTGAAGAATTTCACGATGCCTTCTGGGAAGGTAGTACCTCAACTAGGAGACTGAGATTTCTGAGTTGTATACTTTAGTGGTGGCCGGCAGAACTCATGGAGAACCAGAGCCAGTGGAAGAGGGAGAAAGGAGGGCTCAAGCAAGGGTCGAGTTTTAACCATGCGCCACCTGAGATGCTGCAGAGACATGTCAACAGACCAACTCTGCTTCCAGGTGCAACTCTGTGGCTAAGTCTGGCCACATCTTTTCTCACTGTCATAATAATGGCAACATCTACAATTTCTTAATACTTTAGGCAGAGAGAGTGTTTAACTGTAGGAATCCACGGAGTTGGTTGAACTCACATATTCACATTTGCTTCTGCTGATTGACCAAGATCAACTTGACACCACTTGAATGGAAGGTCTAGCTTGAAGTATTTTAAGTGACACTGGCACAATAAATTGGACTACAATGCGCCAAATCACATCAGGGATATGAGGACAGTGAAGAAGTGACTATATTTGTTATTCATTATTTTCCAAAAATTTGTTGTTATTTGCATCCAGCATCTCATCTAATCCTTAACGTGCCACATGCAAGAGGTGATTTTGTCCTAGTTTGCAGAAGAAGGTCCTGAGGTTAAAAGGGATAAATAAATGGTTCAAGGCAGCAAAACTATTAATGTCTTTACTTAGGGTTTGAACTCATACCTCATACTGCTGCTGTGCTCCAGAGCTTGGGTGGGTCTATAACAGTTGGAGGCTCTGAGTCATTGTATTGACACTTAGCTTATTTTATCATCTGTTCTTCTATTTATACCCCCTCCATAGCGCAATACGTTCTCTACTTACTTGAGCCTCTTGTTTCATAAGCCTTTTCTCTCAATCTACCCTACTCCATTAATTCATTTGCTTGAGCTAAAAAAAAAAAAAGCCTGCAAGTCATTCTTGATTATTGTTCCATATCGTTCCATAGTTCCATATCCACCATCATCACTCTGACCCAGGTCAATATCATTGATCGCTTAGACTCATGTTTGTACTAGCACCGCTGCTACTTGTATCATTTCTTCCTCCATTATCAAACATTTTCAATGCATTTTCATCCCATAGCCAAACTGAACTCCTTTAAAAGTAAATCATGTTACTCATTTCCTCCATCAAACATGAGATTGCTGTGGCCTCTATGACTTGACGTTGTAAGCCTAACCTATTGCTCCAAATGCATCTTAAAAAATTCACATCCTTATTCACCACATTCCTGTCCCACTGCCTCATTTTGTTTTCTTAAAAATACAGAGCCTGTTCGTGTTCTAGAATGACTGTACTGGCTAATCCTGCAAGAGGCACTCTTTTGCTTAAAATCTGAATATCTGAATACTTTTTGATATTCAGTATTTTTAGGTCAAATATCACCCCCAGTTAACATATTGCCTCTACTAGTATCTATTGTATTATTGCACCTAATTTTTGTTTACATTTCTCTCTAAAATAATCCTATTTATTTATGAAAATATTTTATTTTTGTTTCCCTTACTAAAATATGAAGACATGAGAACTAGGGTCATATCCATCTCATTGAAAACCGTATGAATAAAACCTCCCCCAAATGGCCACTCAATGAGTTCATTATTAAATAACCTGAGCAATTGGATTATACCTGGGAAACACTATTCATGAGTACAGTTCAACAACTTAGTTGTTGACCAGCATACGGTCAATAAGAACAGCCTCTGAGTCTTGGCCAGGAGTCAGGGCTGGACTTAGATGACTAAAACTGCAAGCCCAAGAGAAAAAAAAAAAAGAGAGAGAGAGATGCTTGGATCCTATTGAGTTCAGGGCATTAATCCACAGATGTGGTTGAGAAATCTGAAAACCAGGAAAAGGAAGGCTCTGAATGTCCAACTGGCTTTCACTGATCATCAGGCTGATGACTGACTGCTGGTGTAATGAACCACATCAACACCGTCACCATTGGTGCATGTGCCTCTTGACACCCATGATGCTACAGATTTAAAACTACATACTACTTCCAATGAACTTGAATTTTCCAGCCTTGCTAACCATGAGCAGCAAGAGGATGGTTTTATTTTACCTCATTTCTCCCTTCCAAGTTCTGTACAATTCATTCTCATTGGAGGAATCTAGTTTACCTTGGAACTGTACCTTCAAAGATATCTAGGATAATTGTTCTTTTATTTTGGACCCTGTGACATAGATGGCACAGTAGAAGGAAGAAGGAGTGAGTGCTGGTTGTCAGTTAACCACAGAACAGCACCTGTCTATAACACCTGATGTTAGTTCTCAAGAATAAGGGCTCCCAGTATGACTTCTTAAAGAAACCAACCTGGGCTGGATTCCAAGCACCTGCCCTTATACCCTGTACATATACCTGTCATTGTGCTATGTTCTGAAGATATTTTAAGAAGGTGCATATGATCCATTTGCTCATGAAGATTAAACTGACAGACAGATTCATGCTTTTGATTAATTGGAAATGGCCTAAAGTTCCTAAGAAAATGGATTATTACTCATCCCAGGGGGAACAAACCTACTTTTATGGCCTTAGTCATTAATGTCTGTGTGGTAGGAAAAGCTGCTTTCTGAAAAGTAAGTCTGGGACCAATGTAGTATTGAGCCTCAAATAACACGTCATAGATAACCCAATGATTTCCTCTTTGAGTAAGACCAGCCACTCTTGCTATGCTTAATTTATTCGGCCTACCTTTTGTGGCACATCCCAAGGAACTCTGAAGATCTCCATGGATCTTATAAGGAAATTAAACATAATCCTGGCTACTCAGGAGGCTGAGGCAGGAAGAAGACAAGTTTAAGGCCAGTCTAGGTAACTTAGCATGATTCTGCCTCAAAACAAAGATTTTAAAAGGATTGAGGATGAAGCTCAGTGGAGAACAATTGAATAGAGTATACCAGGCCGTGGGTTCAATCCTCAGTGATACAAGGAAAAAAAAAAAGACACACAAGAAAATAGAATATGTATCAAACATCTTTAATTGTTGTGTGAAAAACAATCTCAGTTCAATGTTTTCCTGGGTAAATTTAGGGGATTTTAAGATGGCTATCACTTTGTCTTTAAAATTCATTTAATCTAAACGTGTATCTTCTTTTCAATCAAAGGAAATCAGGTTATGTTTTGAAGAAATCTTAAAAATCCTCCTCATCCTGTGTTTCTTCTGAGTCAATAAAAAGAAAACATTAGAAAAGATGATGTTAATAGTATACCACAGTGATATAGCCACATAAATGTTTATAGCAGCACAATTCATAATAGCCAAGCTGTGGAACTAACCTAGGTACCCTTGGATAGATGAAGAAATAAAGAAAATATGCTATATACATACACAATGGAGTATTACAAAGGAGGTCTCTTATCATGTTTTAAATCCGGATAAGGTATAATATCATACAACCTAAGGCATTTGTAGAGATGTATTGGGAAAGGGGGGTGGGGGAAAAAGGGTGGGTAATTAGGGGGGCTATTAGGGGTAACTCTAATTTTTAGAATTATATATATATTATATTATTTCATTAGAAGCTTGTTTTATTGTTCAAAAATAAATTTCTGAATTAAAAAAAGAAGAATGAAATTATGACATTTGCTGGTAAATGGAAGGAACTGGAGATTATCATGCTAAGTGAAATTAGACCCAGAAAGTCAAATATTGAAATTTTTTCCTGATAAATGGAAGCTAGTAAAAATAAGAAGGAGGGCACAAGAGGAATAATAGAAGAAAAATCAGTGGAAAAGTAGAAGAGGATTGAGGGGAAGTAAGGAGGAATACAATAAGGAAGAATCGTGGAATGAATTGGATCTAATTTTCCTATGTACATGGACAAATATAGCACAATGAATATTACCATCATACATATCCACAAGACACTAATTTAATTAAAAACATATAAGTTAAATAGCAGAAAAATCAGTATTGTAGTGGGGAAGGAGCAGAGAAGGGGGGGAGTATTAGGGGACTGAATTGGATCAAATTATATTCCAAGCAATTTTTTTGGACCAGGGATTAAACCCAGAGGTGCTTAAACACTGAGCCACATCCCCAGCCCTTTTTATATTTTTTTTTTATTTTTTTTATTTTGAGACAGACTCTAAGTAGGTTGCTTGGGGTCTCCTTAAGTTGCTGAGTTTGGCCTTAAACTTGCAATGCTGCTGCCTCAGCCTCCCAAATAGTTGGGATTACAGTCACGTGCCACCACATCCAGGTATTCCATGCTTTTATAATTACATCAAAAATCCTAATATTATGTATAAGTAAAGAACCAATATGAATGTTATAAAAATGAAACCCTAAAAAAGTAATATTAATGTCCATAAAGTCTTGCTCATAAGTCTACTTCTTAATCTTCTGTTTGTGTCTTTTAATCTATTTTTTCAATATCAAACAAATAAGGAAATAGATGGTGAACACTTTACTGAGTCAAATCTTACATTGTTTTCTAAGCATTGGGGATAAAGAAACACTCTGCAGTCCTGGAAAGCATGTGACAACTGCAGTTGGACTGTGGTGCAGGGGCAACAGCATCAACTCATATCAGGTTTTCTGCCCATCAGCACTAGCATGCAAATTCTGCAAACACTGGCATGGCCTAGACATTTCCACACTGAGCCACACTGTGTGCTACCTTCACACACTAACAGAGGCTGTGGTGGAGGTCCTCTTCTGCTTCTCCTTACCTGCTAGTTAAAAACCAAAAATGCCTTCACGTTTCTGAAAAGTAAGTAAGATCCAAAGATCCTGAAGGTATTCTTACGGTCACATAGAAGGTTGGTGGTAAAGCTCTAACTAAAGCCAAAGCTCCCCCGTGACTGCCAGGTCATCACTGACTGTCTGCATTTCTATCATATGGCATCTGCTCAGAGGGGGAACCCAAGTAGCCTTTAGTGACACTGATAATCATTGGCCCACTCACCTGATTCTCATAATGAAAATTACAGACTGATAGTCCACATCCTCAATGGGTCCTGTGTTAAACTCTTAACCCTCTCTTGTGACCATGATTGGAGAAAGGGCCTGTGAAAAGGTAGTAATACTTTCATGAAGTTGTGAGATTGGGTTCCTATCTGATAATGCAGGTGTCCTTGTAAGAAATGAAAGGAATAACCACTGTTGTCATTTTCTGTCATGTGACGACACATCAGGAAAGCAGCCTTCAGAAAGTCTGGAAGACAGTCCCCGGCTACAACCAAATTGACCAGCACCTTGATCTTCAATTTGCCAGCTTCCAGAACTGTGAAAAACAAATTTCCATTATTTAAGTCAATCAGTCTGTGGCATTTTATTATGGCAACCTGAGCCAACTACTACGCAAGGCATACACATTCTTCTACAATATGTAGAAAATATTAGACATTTATTCACAAGGACGTTTCATGTTTTTTAAATTTAATATCTTCTTTCCTAAAAAATGCTAGCAATTAATTTAATGAAAGTAATGTCTGAGGAGGTATTTAATTTGTAAAAGTGATAAATAATGAAACATATCTGAAGGAATTAAATTAACAGACTTCAACACTATATTATGCTATGATTATTCTTCCTTCTTTTTTTAAGTGCCATTATGTTTGTTTCATTTGGTTTTGCTGTTATTTTTCAGTACTCTTGACCTGAAGACCCACATAAGATGGTGTATTGCATCTTCTTTTATATCCTATAAGAAGTACAATTTTTATTAATGCCTGTTGAAGAATTAATCTGAATGTTTAAAGGTGTGATAAAATGTTTGTTTCTCAAGTATATTACCTTATTAGATATTTGAATATCCATTGATGTTGCAAATGTTTATGTATTCTTTCTTATAAAATGTGCATGGACCTGTGTGTACACATATGTACATGAAATTTCTCTTTAAAACTCACTCTTTGGCTAGGTGCCATGACACATCTATAATCCAAGCATCTCTGGAGGCTGAGGAAGGAGGACTGCAAATTCAAAGGCAGCCTCAGCAACTGAAGGGGGCTCTAAGCAGCTTAATGACATCCTGTCATAAAAAAAAAAAAATAAAAAAGGCTAGGGATTTTGTTCAGGGATTGAGTCCCCCTCGGCTCAATCCCAGGTACAAAAAATATATATATAATAAAATAAAATAAACAAACAAAAAACATTCTCAAAAAGCTCTTGAGAAGGAATAAATAAATAAATAAACATACTTGCTTGATTCAATTCAACGCACCCATTATTTGCAGAGAACTAATCCTCTGCTAGAATTTTCAGAGTATCAGATTTCTCTCCCTGCATTGGTAGATTCATGACCAAGCTAACAGACATAGTGTTTAAATACAAGGTCAGATTTGCTGATACAGTAAACAAGGGAATTCAAGAGTTGTGTGGGACCTAAGGCAAGTATTCTTCTTGGGCAATAGGAGTTTGGATGTGGTCTTACAGGACTAGCCAGATTTAGTGAGCTAGTGGTCAATAATCTGATATTAAATGGGAGTAAAGCACCAGAAAAAGAGTTTTGTAGAAAGGGTCTGGTACCCTCTGTTGTGTTATTTCATGCATATGGCGAAGCTCTAAGCTGATACGGATGATGTTCTCTATTCACATATATCTCATTGTCAGGTTTTTGCTGGCCAAGTGATTCTAAATGGGCTTTCTTCTGAGAAATTATAGCCAGAAGGGAACTGTAATCTGCTCTTACATTCACATCTTAGTCTCAGGACCCTTTTCTTCCTTGACTTCTTAATATCAAACCATCAGGAGCAGCAGATACCTCCGGACACTGAGCAGTTTCCAGTGGCAGGTAGCTCCATGCCAGGAAGCTCATACTACAGACCAGCACTGTCCGGTGGAAAAACTAGGAAGGGCACATATGAAATTTTAATTTGATTTAATAGCAACATTTTAAAAAGTAAAAAAGAAAAAAGTGAAATTAATTTTGATATTATATATAATTAACCCAATATACAAAAATAATCTAATTTTAAAGTGTGATCAATGTAAAGTTTCCATAATTTCAAGTTATCAAAAGTGATAGTGCATTTATACTTATAGTATATGTCAGTTGGAACCAGCAGGATTTTGAAATATTAGTCTAGGATCATAGCACTATTTTTCAAACCTAAGGAATTCAAGACCTCCTTTTAAATTTTGTATGCATGTATGTATATATGTGTGTAAATTCACATACAAATATAAAGGTGTATACACATATATAGAAACATACATAAACATAAAATAAATATATCATTAATACATAAATAATTATTACGCATATTATATGTATCATTAACCCTAAAATTAGATACAAGTCCTTTATACAGTTAATTCATATACCATTATAAAATCACCACAAATTGTTTAAATATAAGGTAAATAAAATGCAAATTAACATTAATTCAATAGGATCGATAATATTTTGCTGAAACCAAATCATCACTATGCAAAATAAAAATGACAATTTTAGGTTTGACCCACTGAAAATCTTTCTTCTCCCAGCAATATGCCAGGAACTCATTTAGCCTTTTTTCAAAATGAATGCTTCATTTAAGGTCTCTCTATTCTCTTCTCATTAACAAAAATCAAAGTACCAATACTTAGCACCAACATTATTCAATTGCAGAGTCGATACACTTGGAAATATAAATACAAAAGTGGGGGTTGAAATCACTCCTGCCTCTGCTAATCATATACCATTTTGAATTGAAATTTTTTCAGAATTTCCCCTGTCCTCTACCATTTTGTCTCAACCGGCATCCTTTAAAATAGTGTACCCATTTCTTTCACTTAAAAGAGTATAAGCAAATTTTCTACTTTGCTCTACAGTTTCCCTGGCACTACTTTCAATGGTTCCTGCATTTGCTCTGGGATTTATCAGTGATCTCTGCTCTGTTGTATTAGATACTAATGAAAACACTGCCCATTGCCTCTAGCTCATCCTTCTTAAAACTCTGTTGTGTTGCCTGAGCACCTTGCTTTCCTGAGCCTCATATAATTCCAGGTAGATGCTCAGTACCCCTTCCTCACCCCTAGACCCTTGCATCTAGGCCTTTCCAAAGGTAAATATAGCCTGCCTCTCCTCCTCCTCAAGTTTAATCACACCCAGAATTTCAGCTAAGTCCTTTATCCTGATAAAGTCATTCCCTCTCTTCCTGGTTTTCATTTGACTTTTCCCATTCCCTATAAAACTTGTCGACCAAATCACTTACAGAGCAAGTCAAATACTAAATCATGCTTCATTTTATTTGGCCTAGTATCTACTCATCATAGAACCCCAGTACTTTTCTTTATTAATGATGCCTCTGTCCAACGTATAAAAATGGGCTGTAAAGATTGAATTCCTGTGTGTCTCTCACCTTTCCATTGTCTGCTGTAATGAAAACCTTGCCAAGACTTCTCATAATGACATTGCGATACCTCCACCGTTTCCTGTTTGTTGGTTCTCACCTATAGAATAGCAACATTTCCTCCCAAAAGTCACATGCACAAACCTCACATGCACAAAATCTCACATGCACAAAAGTCACATGCACAAATCTCAATTCCTGAGGCCAGAGCTGCTATATTGATTTTCTTTTCTTTCTTTTTTTTTCTTTTTTTAAAGAAAGAGGGACAGTGAGAGAAAGAGAGAGAGAGAGAGAGAGAATCAATTTTATTTAGTTTTTTTAAAACTCATTCAACATAGTCATACATATAGGAGAGAATCCTTGCCACATAATAATGATCACATGCATAATGACAAAGCACGCCAAGGCTGATGGCAGTTTGTGATTTCCCTGCTTTGGGTTCCGCAGATACCATGTTACCCCTACTTCACCCCCGTTTTGGTTGGGCTTCTCATGGAAACTGAAGGTTCCCCACTGGGGTGATACCCCCATACTTACTCCCTCCAGCTGCCTTGAGGTCCTTCCTATTCCTTCCTCTACTCCCTCATCCCTTCCCTTCATCCCCCAGCATCATAGGATTCAAAAACTGTAGTACATATATACAATGGAATTCTACTCTGCTATTAAGAGATCGATATCATGACATTTGCATCCAAATTTTATTTAGTTTTCCATGTGATTTTCATTGCTCCAACACTTCATTGTGTACAGGGTGCTGGAGGTTGAACCCATGTCCTTGTGCATGCTAGGCAAGAACCTTAGCTGCTGAGCCACCGCTCCAGTCCCAGTTTGATTTTCTGAAAGCAAGCACCTGGTCGTGAGAGTCAGCTCTATGGAAAATTTAGTGGCAATCTATTTGAATTCTATTTAGCTTACCACTGGAAACATGTTCTTTCTGAGTTCATAGTACTTTTTAAAATCCTCATCTGATGAATGGGGACAATGGTAGATTTGGTGGACATGGATATGACTTCTCTGCCCAGCTAGACTCCAAATGTTTATGTTTAATGAGCGTATCTTATTTATATTGAATTTTAAGCATCATTCCTAGAGTACTTAATTAAACTTCTGAAAATGACTTTAAGCAACTGACATTCTTTAGCAAAAATGATTTCATCCAGTAATGGACATGAAGGCCATTGTGCCAAGAATTGATAATACTTGAAAAGATATCAGGAGAGTGAAAATCCACCCAGTCTCAGCCTGATGAGCAAAATGGGGCATCCTGTACATCAAGACAGGAGTCCATGGGAAGTAGAATCATAGAATCCGAGAGCCAGAAGGGCCATTTAACTCATATGTGAAAAAAATCTTGTTGTACAGGGGAGAAATGATCATAAATTTGAAAAATGGTTTTCTTTCACTACTCCCTTAAACTGTTAGTCTCGTTTCTGACATAACTCCAAGTTGCACTTACTCCAAAACCATCTATCTTGAGGCCTCAAGTTTTCTATGTAGGTTTTCTAATCTTTAATTGATCAAATTGAATCTATAACCAAGTCCCTAGTGTTTAACATCTTCTCAGAAAGGGAAACTTGGCAATGACCACAGATAAACTTCTGTAAAAGTAATTAACATCTATTTAGTACTTTGCAGTTTTTCATTTGAAAGGCATAGCAATCTTTAGAGAGGTCAGGCAATTATTATTATCTTATTTTACCATGAGAAAATTGAGGCCAACATTCCTTATGTGGCCAAATGTCATGTCATAGCATGATAAGACAGCACTAGCAGTAATTCAGCTCTTTAGGCACCTGGGACAATGCCCATTCTAATATATATTGTCCACTCATTTACTATTTTTCCAATGATTAGACTTGCTTGCAAATATCTATAATACTCCAAAATGCAAATATCAGATGCTATCTCCTCCATTGCAATAAATTCTAAATCAAGCTTCCAGTCTGTTTTTCTTTACGAAGTTCTCGTTTTTATGCTTATGGACTATGCTCTTGTCTTTTAATTTGAGTTCACTTTTAAATAAAATATTTGTTCAATATGCATTAATCAAATATAATTTTTCATTACTAGTTTTCTCCACTCTTCAGTTTCTATCATAGATTTCTAAGCAGTTTATATACAACTCCAAGCTTATAGATTATAAGGTCTTGTGCTTCAGAGCTGTAAGAGCATTTCCTCTGGGGTTAGTTATAGCTCCGGTCCGATCAATTAAAAGTAAGAAACCCACACTTGTGAGACTCCATGCCTAAAGGCAGATGATTTGGGAATAAATAAAACTTTGAAATTCTTATCTCAATGAGGAGACTCACAGATTTTGTTCCTGTTATTGTTGCAGATTTTCAGCTTTCTATTTTATAACATAGGGAACAGCTGAAGTAAAACATGTTTTTATTTTCATTTTCAACTTGCATATATTAACAAATGAAAGGCAGATCAAGCTGCAAGAGTAGTTCAAGTTCTCTCTCCCTTCCCCCAACTGCATTTTAGGAACTTACAGTAGGGCTACCAGATTTTTTCCCTAGCAAATCTAGGGACACATATTTGCATATCGGTTTGCATGTATTTGAATTTTAATTTACATAAATTTGCATGTTAAATATAAAAGCCTCAACTGCAAGTATATAAAGTAAAATAAAATTGATTAATTAGTGCAACCTACTATAGTTCTACCCAATGCTATTAATCTGGTTGTGGTGGAAGACTTGTAGTCAATAGTGGCCTGAAGGCTAAGGGAGCCAGCTTTCCAGCTGTTCCTTAAACTGGGGCCAGCTCCATAAGCAATGAATTGCAGGCAATGAGAGGATCAGAGTTAAAATTGTTCCTGGAAGGAAATATTCACCACCACTTTCCCTAGCACACACAGTTTTAGCTCAAGATCAAATTAGAGTATCATACTGAGCTAGGTATGGGCATGGATTTTATTGTCTTCTATGTCAGTTAACAGTGAAAACAATAAAGCTTCATCTAGTCCGGTGCAGCCCACCAGGGAGACCTATGGAGAGGAACCTGCAATTAGGATCAAAGCCTCCAAACTTTGATCCCAGGCTTGCCAGTCCAGGCTCACATGGTAGTGGCACCATGCCACCACCCACAATCACACAGGATTCTTCCTTTCTTTACATATGTCTTGACTGCATTTATGACTTGTCCCTTTACTTATGCTAGCTGCCTGGCCCATTCAGTCTTCCTCGGTGAAGCTGGAACTTCAAGGTATAGATTAGTGTCTGTTCACATCCTTAAACGTAAGTTGCAATAACAGTAAGGATAATAAGTAAAAACCCTTTTTTCCCTTTCTCAGTCTATGAGTCTCCTTTTCCTGACCCTTGATTGCATCAATTTGGAGCATGATTCACCTGAAGCTTAAATGTGCCTTGTGACAGCATTTCTCTTGTATGTGTGTGGTTTCTCCCCACACAAAGTTGCAAGATTTTGTGGACTAAATATCATACATCTGTAATATCTTAAGTGTTCATCATAATTTTGGGGATCACTGAATTTGTCCTGATTGAATATTTTTTATTTAAATACATTGTGTTATGCCTTGTAGGAGGTGAGGTGAAGAAGAGGGAAAGGATTAATATGGAAAGAGGCAGACAAGGTAGTGCAAACTTGCAATCCCAGGAATTTGTGAGGCTGAGATAGGAGGATCACAAGTTCAAAGTCAGCCTCAGCCACTTAGCAATTTATGGAGTCCCTGTCTAAAAATTAAAAGAAAAAATTAAGAAGGGCTAAGGATGTAGCTCAGTGGTTAAGTGCCCTCTGAATCCCAGCACCAAAAAAAAAAAATAATAAAATAAAATAAAATAAAATAAATAAATAAAATGATAAGGAAGGAGTAAATGTGGGATCATTCATGTTCTTCTTGTAGATTCTATTAAAAGTTTGTGTCTCTGGTTTGTGTTGCTTTTGCAGTTGCTGGAGCAGGCTAAAATGTAACTTGTATTTACAAAATGTTGTCTGGTAAGGTCAGTGAATTACACACAGTGTTTTATTTAATTCCACAACAACCTAATATCAGAATGACTATTTTTAATCAAAATGGTGCAGATTAGAAAGCTAAGATATTAGGTGATTTGTCACAGTTTTCTCTTGTGGTAATTTGTGGCAGTTCACATTTCTAGTTGGAACAGAGAGGAGAAACACACCTAATAGTTTTGACACCAGTGTTCTGTCTCACACCACCAAATGCAGCTTCTCAAATGCTCTTTGCCTCAGGTTCTTCATCTGAAAATGCACACAGTCCCAGCTTCATATAGCATGCGACTCAAGTGGAATGACAGAGGAAAGAGCAATGCAAGGTGCAGAGTGCCACTGTGTGTTTGAAATTACTAGACAAAGGCATTCCTCTTCCAGTCTACTTCCTCTCTCACACTTCAAAACTGGTTACTCCAGAAACCTGGAAAATTGTAACTTACTATTTTTACTTTCATTCAAAAGAACTCAGCAAATTGGCCACTTGTCAGATAGATCAGAATGTATTCTGACACCGTAGGTCACATAGCCCGGATCACTTCTTTGTTTCTCCAATAGCACAGTTTGCTTCGAGGAGCCGAATCAGCCATGGATGTCATCCACTCCGCCCTGGCCAGTGGAGCGCTATCTCCTTGGCCTGTGGCATTTAACCATGTTGAATTATGAATGTACTTCCAATCCCAGTGTTTGCCTGGGAGCTGATTAGGACGAATGCAGCATTTTATTATGTTTTGGTGGTGGAGGGGTGATACTAGGATTAGTTTTAAAGTGGACTATGCAATTTTTAAAGTGAAGTTCATCCGAAAAGCTCTTGTTATCTCATGGTGTGCCAGATTACGGGAAATGGCATTGACTCCTGATATGCTCACAGAGTGGTTCTCTGCAGAGCCTGTGGCTTTAGTTAATGTTAAACAAAGCTGACCTGACAGAGTAGGGCCTATATAAACAAGCAGCAGGTGTATTGGTCTCCCTCTGCCTTCATGAAATGTGCTCCAGGGAAGCATAATCTTGGTTTTGGTTGAGATCAGATTTCTCCACAAAGGAGTCTGAACTTTATCTTCTAATTAAGACAGATGATATTTGTTCTACCCAAAAGGTAAAAATCTAGCAATGTGGCAAATTGAGAAGTAGGTATTTTAGATTGTTCACAATCTGGTATCTGTGTAATTTTGGGAGAAATTCATGCAGGCAGAATGGTGATCCATGAAATTGTAGTTCCCTGTACTTTGTTTACATTGGTCCTCTCTGGCAAGAAAACTACAAAAAGGCTACAAAATAAAGATGGATCTTAATCATGTTCTACAGAGATTCACAGATTCTTATGGAACTTCTTAGAACTGGTCAGTTTTTTTTCTTTTAACTATAGAAAGGAAGAGATCATTTTAAATCTCAGAAATACCCCTGTGAATATTCCCATAGGATTCTTTCTACTTCTTCCATTAGTTCTTCTTCTTAGTGAAAAAAGTAGATAAAAAGCTGAGGTTGTATTGCCTCCACAGAATCAGGACTCTCTTAGGAAAGAAAGTATCTTCTGTGTTCTGAAAAGGAAAGTATTATATAGAGTGATGAACATTTAAGAAACTCTATGTACACATTGTCAAAGAAGATGTATGGATGTCTGATACGTACACGAAAAGATGCTCAACATTATTAGCCAATAGGGAAGTGCACATCAACACAATAACAAGATAGCACTTTCGTTTGCTAGCATAGACAGAACCAAAGCACATAAGCATTGTGAGGATATGTCAAAATAGGAACCCTCATACTTCACCATGCTATTAATCTAATACTCAAACGGATTCATTTAGAATCCCTTCTCAGAAGAAACCAGTTATATAGGACTTACTGTATGCATTATATTAAGGAGGAGTCACCACTCATGAACTGAAAAAAATATATAATAATTAAATTATATAATAAAATGAATATATGTATATTATATATATAAATTAAATAATGATTAAAGACCACCTTAATAAAGCAAGCAATTTTTGCAAAAAGTAAATAAATAAATAAATAAACTTCTTTCCTGCATTCTAGTCTTAGAGAAGAATCTTCCTAAGAATAAGGAGAGAGAGAAAGAGATCCTCAAACACGAAATGAAAATCAAAACGGGTTCTATTTTAGTGGCTTTGGATAACATTATACCTAATTTTGAGAAGAGGGAACTAAATTATATGCCAATTTGTTGCTAGATCAGGTTCAAACTAGATACTCATAAAATACTTAGAAAAAATGTGATTTTCAAATATAAGGTAACATCATATAACTAAAAAAATCATATTGCATATTCTTAACTTAATAACATAAATATAGAACACAGGATAAGTCCTCATATGTAGCATAAATTGGTTTAATTTTCTTCTCACTATATTGGAAGAAAAAAAAACACTGATTGCTTTAAAATTCTATAAGCTCTTGGTAGGATGTCATTAAAAGTTACCCTTAAGTTAAGTGGTTATAGAAAATGATATAAAAACCACTTTAACTTAATCAAGCCACTTCAGCATTTAGAGTAGATTTTCAAAAATGAAAACATTTTTGACATTTTTGATGAGTGTTTGGCCATTCAACATTTTCTAATGTTGAGAAAGAAAATGATTAGTTTAAGACTCTGTAGCCAATTGAAATGCTAGTACCCACAACGTGGTAATAAAATACAGGTGGTATTCCTATTTAGAAAAAGCTAACATATGGAAATCCAGGTTTCCTTAGAAGACACATTAAAATAAGATAATTTCCACTAAAATAAGTTTCTCCACTCAACAAAAGGATCTTCTGCAGGGTTCCCCCTAAACATCAGATTCTGTTAGTTTGCTTAAATATGACACCCATTTATTTTCAGGAGCATAGTTATAGTGGAAAGTTAAGTATATCCACATAATGCTGTGCTCCCAGGCTGACATTAATTTTCAGATCCTAACACACCACATAGGGGCATGCCACAAACACCAAGTTAATGTTTGTTATATGGATGAAAAATGTATTAATAAACAAATTAATTAATTTTATACAAACAGTGATCTCAACGCAACAAATATACATTAATGTTCTCTTGAAAGCTCAGTATTGACTCCAAATAACATGGGGAATGTATGTGAGTGTTGGTAGATGAGGAAAATAGCCCTATTCAGAATTTTTAAATAAATTACAACTTATAGTAGGTTCTCTTTATTGAGTGACCTTACTATAATCTAGAGCAACTATAGATGTTTGGGGAAGGAGAGAGGAGAGGACAATTGGGGGAGGAAGAAAGGAGGAAGGATCAAGAGAGATCTAGTGAGACAATCAACAATGTAGCATACTCTTTACCCCACTGAGAATCCAAATAATACCTGTGCAATTGTTTAATTCTATAAAATTCACAGTGTAAGCATTTATCTCTTAAAGAAGTGAAATATAGAAGAGTAAAGAGACTGGGGTATGGGTGATATGGTAGTTAATTCTGGTTTAAGAAAAAATGCATATCATATTGTTACTTTATAGGCATTTATGATTGTACAATAACTCAATTGCTTCAAAATTTAAAAAAATAAACTGAAATATACTATTAAAAAAGTACACATCTACCATTAATTTATGGTTAATGACAAATCCTGATGTGATATATGAAAAAAAAAATCAGCACTCTTTGTACAACCAGAGAAATAAAATTTTGTGGGTCACCTGGATGCTTTGGTTGATGCAGAACCTGTAGTATTCAGACAGCTACCTAGGGCAACTCACATTCATTCCCTTATCACAAGCTTTACACGGTTTAGCTATAACTACAACTGTAACAAAAGCCAGGCTTTCAGCTCTTTCTTTTCCTTTACCACCACTCAGATATAATTAAACAAAACATCCCAAACTTCCCCTCTTCTTCTTCAATATTCAACTCAATTCTCCAGCCCACTGACCTGAAGCCACTGATGTCTGAATCCAGGGAAAGAAAGCCCTTTACTAACTCACACTGAAGTGGGTCATTTTAGCACACGAAAAAAATTCTGTAACTAGTGGCCTTGACTATCCCATTAACCCCATTAATTTTTCCTGCTGTGAATTTTTTTCTTTCTTTTTTGTTTTACACATCCCCATGCTGTCCCAGATTCCCCACCCCTTCACATCCTCCATTTCTCCCTTTATCTTCGTTCGCTCCCTTATATGAATTTTTTCCTGTGTTAGTCAACTTTTCATCACTGTGACCAAACAACTTAAAAGAGGAAATACTTATTTTGACTCATAATTTCAAAGATTTAAGTCCATAGCTGGCCAAGGCCATTGCTTTGCCCCAGAGATGAGGCAGAACATTGTGGAGGAGAGGGTATGACATAGCAAGACTGTTTAGCTCCTGGAATCTGGGAAGCAGAGAAATCTAGGCCAGAGAGAAGCAACAGACATCCTGGACACAACCGCAGTGACCTATATCCTCCTACTAGGTCCAACCACCCAGAAGCCCATTCAGTCATCAATGGCTTGATTTCCTGATGAGCTCAGAATCCTTATGATCCAACCCCTTTCCAAAATCCCCACTATTAACACCTGAGACTCTGGGGGACATTCCAGATCCAAACCATAACACTTCCATTTTTCTGTTTCCTTTATCATCACTGTTCCTTACTTAAGAAATAAAACCAGCTACAGTAATACACATGGAAAAAAGTTTTTAACTCAGTGAGAGGAAGGACAGAGAGGAACAAAAACCAAAGGGAAATGAATACACAAAATGGGTTTAGGATGAGATGAGGCATTCTTTAAAGAAAGGTGGACCAGGGAAAGGCACAGGCCAGGAACAATGCTCTGTCCTCAGGTCAGGCCTGGGATGTTGCTTCGTGAATGATGTTGGTTTCTGAAGTCACACCTCTTATTCCAATGAGAAAAGTAGGTGGGGTCAGGTCAACTATGGGAGCCTAAAAGTCACCAGAGTCTGCAGTTCTCCAAAGGAAGCCAGATGCTGCAGGAGGACATCTGGGTGATGGTTGCTCTGCACTTCTCCCTTCATCCCTGGGTCTGCTCCAACCAGACTTCCAGCAGACCCTTCCAGAAGTAAATCTATTTCCTAGAATTAGTCTTCCTTATTTCTGGGTCCCACATTCTCTGGATAAGGCATTCTGCCTGCAGAAGATGGAATGGTAGGTTCACACCTCCAGAAGCCTTCGATCCAAGTGCTTCTCCCCATGACAGTGAAGAAAAGCATTCACCCAGGAGGACCTCCAAGGTCCTCATTTTTCAGTACTTGCCCATATTATTTCTTCTGCATACCTTTATTTTTCACACACTTTACAAATCCTGCTCACTTGAGTCCCTGTCTACTCTGTAATGTGTTCCAATTAAAGGCCACTTCAAGTCTACTCTATTTAAAAAGCCCTATCTTCTTCATAGCACCTAGGCTCGTCTTGTATTAGTAATTGCACTGCATTGGTCATTATGACCCATGTATTGCTCATTATAATTATTTTGTGCATCTAAACGTGTCTTACTAAGAACACAAAGCTTACGCAGTGTATATTGTGTATGTGTGTGTGTGGTGTGTGTGTGTCCTCCTGGAAACTTGTCATGTTGCCTGAGTACTTTTTTTTTTTTTTTTTACTTATTGCTTGCTATCTGTGTTTCACTTTGTAAAGCTGAAATTTTAAAATTTCATACCAGTTTCTCTGAAGTATTCAGAGCAAAGCTGGCTTGAGTGAGCTGCTTCAATTGTGTCTGTCTTTCTCCATTTATAAAATAAAAGTTTTGCATGAGATACATGATAAGATTGGTTTAACTCTAAACAATTTTTGGTTTAGTTATCTCTTCTCAATGAACAGATGCCAGAACTCCAAAATATGCAAAATCATCAATGGTTTTGGAGTTAACTTGTAGAAATTGATGTTTGCTTCATCTCCAGAACCCTTAGCCATAATTCAGTTGATTGCAATCAACCATTGATTATAATCAATGGCAAAGGATCCTGAGTAGAATTCTTCCCTAACACCCACAAGCTAGGTTTAGACTTTTACCACTAATAGTCATCCTTACCATCACACACATTTCATGGATTTACAAAGTCAACGGCTTGCTCCAGAACATGCAAGGCAAATTGGTATTCACTATTCACTAACTATAGTGGTAACGTTCAAACTCAAAATGCCTCCAATGTCATTCTCTGAAGTTTACCTAGACTAGGACATATCCAGTCATTTGAAATCAATTTCTGAAGTTTATCTAGGATAGGATATATCCAATCAATTGAAATAATCCTTAAAATACTATTAAAAGTTATCCAGGGAGCTGGAGCAGCAGCTCAGCGGTTACAGTGCTTGCCTAGCATGTGCAAATACACGAGTTCAAACCCCAATACCACATACACAATGAAGTCTCGGAGCACTGAAAGCCACATGAAAAATTAAATAAAATTGATTTTCTCTCTGTCTGTCTGTCTCTCTCTCTCTCTAAAAAAAAAAAAAAAAACAGGCAAAGGTTTTCTCCCATTCTGTAGGTTCTCTCTTGATGCTCTTGACTAGATCTTTAGCTGTGCAAAAACTTTTTAGTTTAATTGCATCCCATTCATTTATTCTTGACTTTACAACTTGAGCCATGGGAGTTTTGTTAAGGAAGGCGTTGCCGACTCCTACTCCCTGTAGTGTTGATCTTACTTCTTTTTCTAGTAAGTTTAAAGTTGTTGGCTTAATATCCAGAATTTTGTCCCATTTTGATTTAATTTTTGTGCAGGGTGAAAGATAAGGATCCAGCTTCAGTTGTCTACACATGGCTGTCCAATTTGTACAACACCATTTGTTGAACAGGCTATCTTTCTTCCACACTATGTTTTTGCCCCCTTTATCAAGTATCAAATAGTTAAATATCCAGAGTATACAAGGAACTAAAGAAAGTAAACACCAAAATCACAAATAATCCAATCAATAAATGGGCTAAGGAACTTCTCTCCAGTAGAAGTCCAGAAAGCTCATACATATATGAGAAAATGCTCTACATCATTAGTTATAAGGGAAATGCAAATCAAAACTTCATTGAGATACCACCTCACTCCTGTTAGAGTGGCAAAAACGAAAAATTCTAACAATAACAGATGCTGGATGGGCTGTGGGAAAAGAGGAACACTGTGATACTGCTAGTGGGACTGCAAACTGGTTCAGCCACTATGGAAAGCAGTGTGGAGAATCCTCAAAAAATTAAGGATGGAACCACCTTATGACCCAGCTATCCCACTCCTGGGTATTTTCCCAAAAGAGTTAGAATCAGCATATTATAGCCATATGGCTTCATCAATGTTTATGGCAGATAAATTTACTATAGCTAGATTATGGAACCAACCCAGATGCCCCTCACTCGATGAGTGGATACAAAAACTTTGGTACTTATATACAATGGAATACTACTTGGCCATTAGAGAAGACGATATTATGGATTTTGCAGCCAAATGGATGGAGATGGAAAGAATTATGCTAAGTGAAGTATCCCAATCTCAGAGACTCAAGGACTGAATGGTATCTCTCATCTGTGGAAGCTAGAATACATGGGAAAGCAGAATGTTATATGGCTAAGCTAATAATAACTTCAAATTGTATGATTCTCAAGGATATAGGGAGATGGCTCCCTAGATTACTTGGAAGCGTAAGGAGGGGGATGAGGAGGGGAGGGTGTAGGAAAAACTCCTAGGAGACTAGAGAGTGGGAATATGGGGGAAACTGGGGGAATCATCTCAGAAGGAGATCTCAGTCCTCCACAAGATATCCAATTAGCTTAGGAGTTCTTCTGGGGGAAACGACAACAGGGGAAACCCAAGCTGGGCGTCCATGATTTGGCATTAGCCCTGGATAACCAAGTATATATACATTGGTTCTTGATTGTTTGATAATGTTTCCCCCTCAATTGTATCTCTATATACATCTAATAAAAATTTCAAAAAAAACTGATCCAGGCTGTGTATGTAGCTCAGAGATTAGGTGTTCACCTAGCATGTGCCAGGCCCTACGTTTGATTCACAGCACTGAAAAAAGAAAATCCTAAAAGTTGTTTATGGATCAGCAAATTCTCAGGTTTGAAATATCTCAGTACCTAGGAAAATAAACTAAACTGAAGTGAAAATAAACCTAAATGATCTTTCCATTTCCTCTTGGAATGAATGAGCCAAAAACATGAGTACAATGCAATTAAGGTGTATTATTGGCTTTGAGCCTCGAACTACTTCCTTAAAAGTTGATTTGTTTAGAATCGTATGTATTTAGATGTGTCTCTTCTCTCCCTTTGTCAATTTTAAGCAACTCATTTATGAGACATCATATGCTAGGCTTACCTTCAGATAAGTAAGAAAATAAAGTTTATGAAACACATTTATTCTCCTTTAAAAGAATTGCATGAAGACCGACATCCAAATTAATTCAGTGTCATTACTATTTTATAGGCTAGTTATTTATTCTACTGAAGCATTTCCTATCATTGAAAACATTTTAGGAGTTTTTTTTTTTTTTGGAAGATTGCTGTTCAAGATATCCAGTTGTATCTATTTCTAGACAAACATAGCATTTACCCACAGCATGATCATGTATTTTACCAGCATCATTTCTGTAGTTGCTTACAGATTTAAAATTCAGTATCTCTCTGCTTGGCCCCAAGTAATTATTTAGAATTGACTACTTCAAAGATCAAAAAAGAAAAAGAAAAAGAAAAGGAGGAAATGGAGGGTGATTGGAATACATGGTTTCAAAACAAAGACTGATTTACATGGTTAGAGAATTTCTTGTGTGTTCTTTACAAACTACAACAAAATCAACTATACTAAAAATGAAGACATCCATTCACTATGTGATCCAAACTCCTCTGCCAAATAGAATAAAATAGATTGGATACTTAATAGAGTTTCAGTTCTTTTTCAATGAATGAATGAATGAATGAAAGAAATACAACATTGGAAATAATACATTTTTCCAATTTTCTTCTTCTTTTTAAAGAAAGAGGGACAGAGAGAAAGAGAGAATCAAATTTATTTAGTTTTTCATGTGACTTTCATTGCTCCAATACTTCATTGTGTACATGGTGCTGGGGTTTTAACTCACATCCTCTCAAATGCCAGGCAAGTACTGTAACTGCTAACCCACTGCTCCAGCCCCTCTACTTCTTAAAATAAAATAAAACAATGTTTTAGTCCCTATATCTAAAATATAAAAGATGCAAATCACTACTGAGTACTCAGAATGAACTGTTTGCTAGCCAGGGTGAAGAGAAAGAACTCCTTAGGGAGCAGGCTTTATTTGATCTGTAGAAGTTTTTATTATTATTATTATTATTATTATTATTATTATTATTATTGTAAGACAAATTGGAATGCAATTTAATTGGAGACATAACCAACCAGATGTGCAGAAATAGAGAAAGAAACCAAAGTGAAAGACTGTATTTATTGAGAAAACACACTGGAAGCATAAAACATGATCCAATTTTGAATTTTAAAGGTTGGAAATGAGAAATTTGGAGACTTTAAATATATTATGAAGAGTTCATAATGTTCTGTCAGTGATACCAATACCTTAGATACTTCTAATTTCAATGTAACTACAACTCGTTTGCTTTCAATATTTTCTATAAGCTGTGTACACACAGGTACACATAAAATATGCTAAGTAGTAATTTTGAGCTGTATGAACATGCAAATGAATCCAAGCAAAATGAAGTCCTAGTGTCCTTCACCTATTACCCTGTTGGGGCCCCCAACATCAGTAATTTATTTTCATTTTCTGCTTCACTTTAGTGTGCGGTGGATCCAGTTTTCTTTGAGAAGTTAGAACTCCTTGATTTCTTTTACTAGCCCCACATTTCCTGAAGCAACGTTTTATGAACATCTGGTATGGGAAGAGAAAGAAGCAGAGTCCAAGGAGAACTCGTGTAGGAGCTGAGGGTCAATAGTCAACTCAAGGTGAAGGCAATCTGGCTTTCCTTGAGCACTTAATACTGGTTGGGAAAAGCATTTAGGTGCCTCCAAACACATCACCTTATTTAAAAATCCAAAGTCACATTAGAGATAGGCAGACAATGTCCCCATTACACAGATTGGAAAAGCCTCAGGCTTAGAAAACATGCAACTCATGGAGTTCACATTGCCCTTTGCTGAAATGCTGTGAGTTGTACCCATATCCCTCTGATTCCACGATGTTTTTTTCCCCATAACATAGTAAGGTTATTATATTTCTCAGTCATCATCTTCCAATATTGATTTTGAATATTAATGTATTTGTGCACATTTCAACAATATATGTTGTTCAAGAGTATTTTGCAAAGCTGGTGTCCTACATGAACATTTTGTATTATTAGATGGACACGTACCAAGATGAAGCCTGCCCGCTCTAGCACTTCCCAAATGTGGTTCCGCAGCTTGTCCAGTGAGGAGGTGGCTAACAGCTGGGCCCAGCAGACAGCTCCTGTGTCTCCAGCATCAGCTCCTAAAGCAACAGCGGCTGGCTGAAGAGAAGGTCAGACCAGCCCACCCAAAATGTACACAAGAAAGAGATGCAAGTATAACACAGCAATATCTCTGCCTTTTTCTATATATTCTAATACCATATTATGCTCTTATTTAGGCAATTATTTTTTCTCTCATCTCAGTAAACTCTCCCAACAGACTACACTGAATATTTTACTTGTTCAACTAGGATGCCTGCCTGAGTTTAACCTTCCTCCAACCGCTACAAAATCATCCTATTAGTTTTATTATGTTCTAAAATAACTTGGACATTTTGAGGGTTCCTGGATTATGTTTGTCAAGACATTAAAACTATTCAAAAAAATACTGCATACAGAAGAAATGGGGGAGGATCCACTGTGAAAGCAAACACTATATGGCACTGTAATTTAGAAAGACTTGGGAATCCCTTATATTTGTAAGAGAAAAAATCAAATCTGGGTCTACGAGGACTGCCTTCTCAGCAGAACCACATGTGATTTCTCACTATGGTTGGATTTCCATTTTGCTAGCTATGTTCCTGCACATTTATTTATGTTTGAATTAAAGAAATAGAGTAACTTCTACACGTATCATGGAGGATTATATAACACAGGCAAAAATTATTTTGTAGACTGATAACTTAGGAGACTGAGGCAGATAGAACAAGAAGAAAATTAATAGCATCACATTTTATGGTTGCTAATGCCCCAATTGCCAAGGCCTCCTTAGTAGAACACAGGTTTCAGCTTCAGTGCTTGGTTTTGAACTTAGAACAACATGTGTATCTTTTAAATTGCAATAATCATTTTCTAGTACAGTGTCTATCCTAGATCCTAGTCAGCCCTCTTTTTGTAAAGACAAATCCAGAAATAAGATTAATTCCTCAATAAGGAGTAAAGGTGAGAGTGAGAAAAGAAAAAAAACTGGGAAATGTCAGTGCTTTGTTATTTCTCTGAGATTTTAAATTCATTTTTCCTATTTCTGGTTAAAGTTTAATTAAAGGGACACTCACAGTTACCCATGCTCTCCATTAAACACATAGAAAGAAAGTCCTTAGGGCTCTTATCTTCACCATAATCTGGCTCAGATTTGGGGAGGGCAGCACAGCCTCCCCAAAAACCTGGGCAACCGATGTACTTCATAACTTGCTCCTTTTGCAGGATAGACAACAAAACAAAATAATCCTAAAGGGTTTGTTTCACTTAATGGATTTTTCCCACTGTTCCCACCCACCCGTTTTTTCTTTTCTTTTTTTTTCCTCCATCACTTCTATTTTGTTTTCTTGCATCCTTACACCCCCTCAGGGCCTGTCTTCCTTTCCCATCTTCTCTCTCACCTTCTTTTATCTCTAATTTTCTTTTTCTTCCTTTTTCTCCTTCTTTACTTCTTATTCCTTGCTTCTCTTCCTTCCTACTTCATCTCTTCCTTTGCCTTCATTTTTGATTGATATCTGGCAATAGCAATTGAATATTTCACTTTTTGACCACAGGCAGATTGGAAGTGGATGACATATTACCATCAAGTAGTATCTCTCATGATTCCTATTTCTGTCTCATCTGCCAACTATCTACCTAGGAGCCCACCTGGGGAGTCCTTCCCCAGGCTAAACTATACAGATAAAATGTATTTATTTTTCTGTATAATCTGTCCTCAACAATCTTCCTAATAGTGACTTCACTGCAACTGAATTTTGATTTTTACTCTTTGCTAATTTTGAGTGTATGCAATTGCACATGTAAGTATGTGCATATAGGGATGAAGTGACTGTACTGATGTAACTAAAAAGATCTCTTTCTTGGGCTCCCTGAGTCCACCTCTAAGCAGGGTTACCCCATAATAGATATGCAGAAAGCGCTTGCTGAAAGATCTATTTTTATTAAAATTTTTCCATTCTGTTCTTAAATTATTATGTTAGAAGGGCTAACCTTTGACATCTTTGGAGTTGAGCTGTACCATTTTTGGTATGGAGAAAAAACCCCAGGCCATAAACCGTTGCCATAACTGTTGTGTGTCAGGGGAGAAGGAAGTCAGTCACTACACTGTAACACTTATCTTTTTTAAGTGGGTTAAGTGCTATTGGATCCCCAGAAGTTTTTTGGAATAAAATGGGATGATAGACAGGAACTTGCTTCAAAAAATGTACAAGTTCTTTTCCCAGTCTCAATTCTTGCATCTATTAGGGACTTGAGGCACATTTGGGGAATGAATAAATTGTCTTTCTGTTCACATCAGTGGTTCTTAACTATTTATTAGTCTTGGATCCCTCTGAGACATTTATAAAATGAAAATATAATTAAAACTAACATTTATTTATAGATTACTGTTTGTTAGGCACTGTTCTAATTATTTTCCACATATTAACTCATGTGATCTTTAAATCTATTTGAAGCAAATTTATTGTTCCCATTTTACAGTTATGAAAACTGAATAAGATACCTAGTAAGTCACCTTCCTGAGGACACCCAGGTGGAAAAGTGCGAAGTTTTACCCATCCCTCAACCACCAAATTCTATTTCTGCCATAGTCACAAACCACAGATTCCTCCATCAGAAAACTAAACACCTATTGACCCAATTTAGGAGAATTCACAGAATTTGTGGAGTCCGACCTTGGGTCCTTGGTTAATAATTCATTTTTAGATTGAGCTAGTGCTGAACAATGCCTGAGGGACATTGCTTTTGATTTTGTGGTGACAATGGAAAAGTATTACTGATATATTTTCGGGATTTAGAAAAATGGGAGAGGAAGAAAATAAAATGGAACAAAAACTATTGAGCAAAAAATTAGAAACAGAGGTGGAAATCATCCAAGTCAAACTTTATGCCTATTCAACATTTGATGAGATTCGTACTTAAACTGTTCTCAGGTGAAGACCAAAGAATTATTAGTTCTTGACCCAAATGCAAACCCTTGACTGCAGAACATCAGTATGAAAAGATGTACCGCTGCATGTGTCTGTGTGTAGTGGCTCAAGGGGCAGGGGAGCAGTCGAATCATATTTCCTACAAATACCATCTACTTTCCGCCCAACACAAGTCAGGACTGCAAGGGAAGTTACTCCACAGTGAATGGTGGATAGGAATTTATGGGTGTGTTTCCTTCAACTCCTCCCTGAGAAAGAAGCCATGAAAAATAATACCACTGCCCCTTGACTGGAAGTAACCTTGCCCTGTGTTCAGAAGTCTGACCCGCTACCTCAGATTCCTCTTTCTGTTCTGTACAGTGGTCTTTTATTCTGCCTTAGAATGCATATTACTTCTCACTTAAATTAAAACTGTTTGCCCAGTCAGATACTGCAAAGACTGCTAGCTGTCTGCCCAGGAATCCCTGCTGTGTCTGATAAGCCTGAGAATTTGCCTATCAGTCTGGCATACTAAAGTCAGGTGGGTAGGGAAGTTGAGAGAGATGCCACACATCCAGCCCTCTCTCAGCCCAATTTTTCTCTACCTTGGACGAGAGAACAGAGACATATTTCCAGGAATAAGAGGCAGACAGGAAGAACACACATTTAGATAATACCTGCTTATCAGGAAGACACCATGATTACCATTCACCTACTGGCACCTAACACAAGGCCTGGCTAGTTGTTAAAGTGCTAAGATCTGGCTAAATAACCCCATATATTTTCTCCTTTGTGCTGCTGACTCTTACCTGTTAATAGTTCTACCCTGCAGAATGCAGGCTCCTTTTATTTGAAGGCCAGTTCCCTTTGTTTATTTTGGGGAGGATTGGGTTGAGAATAAAAGGTTGGTATTCTATGCACTGAAATATTCCTCAAGTCTTCACTCTCAGGAAAAAGAAATCTTGAGACATTATAAATATTGTTTAAAGGTTAAATGAATGACTATGACAACAAATACTTTAACGATTATAAATCCTTACCTAGGTTGGACTAAAATTAATGGAGAACAAAATTTAGAAACCAAGTCTGGTCCTGGGTGTGCTCATTACTACTAGAATGTCATTGCTTCTTGACCCTGGCATTTCAGGCCACTCAGTAGAATTCTCATTTATTCACTAAATACGTATCTCACTTAGTTGAAACTGCCAAAACTGTTAATAACATTCTTGCACGATTTCAGACTTCAAACAGTGAAGTATGGGTCTTCTTTTGGCCTTACAACCTTGAAATGTTTCAGCGTTGCCAATTTGTTTTAATACTTTTAATGATATTGTTGTTATCTGAATTTCTAATTTTTCTATTTTCATAATGAACAATAATATTGAGGATTTTTTCAGATGTTTATTAACTACCTCTGAAGTGCCTGCATTTTTTATCAATCTTGCTGGCTCATTTTTCTCTTAATTTTTGATTTGTGTGAGTTTTTTAGTCTGTGCTTGGTAAGGACAGCTTTTGTGAGGTTAGGTCTGGGTATAGCATAGAGTACCTGAGAGGAAGCACAGGTAAACAGGTACTTCAGAGACTTAGTAGGACTGCAGGTGTTAAAGGTGTGAGTCTCTGTAATAGGGGGTAGCAGAGACATTGGTCCATTTCACATTTTTCCTATCGCTAGAACTTCAGAGACTCCTATATTAGACTATGTATCATGCACGATAGTCACTGAAACTGTGGTAACTTTAATTGTTTTAGTTTTTTTTCTATTTTCCTATTTCATAATTTTTGTTGATAATATTAAACACTCAATGATCCTTTTTTACACTTTCTTCAATACATTGTTAAGTTCACCTGTGGAATTTTCATTCAAACACTGTACTTTGTATGTCCAGAATATCACTATACTTTGTTTTTATAATTTTTATTTATCTGCTGACAGTCTCCATCTTGTAATTGATCATTGTCATATTTTCTATAAGACTTCAAGAAATTTATAGTAGATCAGAATCTGCTAATTACAACATCTGAGCCATCTTGTGATTAATTAGTACTTAATGCTTTTTCTCTTGACTCTGTCTAGTATTTGTTTTATTTTGCACTAGGTATTAGAAAAAATAAATTGGAGAGATTTGTTTTATTTTTTATTATATTTTTCTTTGTTCTCATAACAGCTGATCTTGCCTGACTCAAACTCAGAAGGCACTTTCCTAGTAGAGGACATCAGATTAATTCTGTCCTGATGTTGCTTTCTGTAAAGTCATATGAAATTTTCGCTGCTCAAGCATAGAGGAAGATTGACATATGTTTCTGGGTGGAATTTAAATACACAAGTTTGGTGTTCACTCTCTGGCTTCTATCTTTTTAGAATTTCTTCCTTTCTCTCTGTATAATTTATTCTAGTTTATTTTCCTGCCTTTCTTGTATCTTCATTAAAAAATATTCTTCACATGTTTTATGTTTATTGATTAGATTATTCCTTCCTTCACTATTCTGGAAACAAATTCATCATTGGCTTCCTTTAACTAATATAGCTGGCAGGTTCCCAGAGTTGCTAATATCTCTTATACAGTCCAGAACAGAATAACTGTGAAGTGTTCTGGGAGCCCCTCTTTCAAGTCAAGGTCAGGGAGTTGCAGTATTTTTTTTTTTTTTTTACCTACCGTATTATGTTTTCTGTCACGTGTGCATAGTGATCAGGTTATTATGTTAGCACTTCCTGCCTTGTCCCACAAAAACAACAGAGGTAATGCGGTGTACAAGGTCATCTAACAACTATCAGAAATACTCCAGAAAGAGACATCACTCATGCCATCAACAAGCCCCCAGATTTTCCAGGTATCTGCTTGAGTTGCTTCCTCACTTCAGTTGTGCATCTGCTCAATTGCAGTGTTTTCAGAAATGTCTTGTGACACTATCCCAACTAAAATAGAGCACTCAGCACACTCTCTTTCTTCCCTTCACCCTTCATTTCTTTTCACCATCATTTGATGACTTATATTTGTTAGTAATTCATATCATTTGTGTTCATGCACGCAGAGGTAAGCTCGCCTTGGGAATAAAAGATGATACCCAATAGGAACCTTCTAGACAAACATTGAATGGAAATGGAATGGAGGATTTGTCTCTGACTTTGAGTGGCCCCATCTCTGCCTATCTGTAACCCAGTGTATCTCACATATTGTACAGGGTTGATCAAATTGCTCTTTCGTTCAAAAGATAGAAACGACCATTTTACTTTATAGATTAACAAAAATTGGTATCTAAAATAGTTTACTATGTTTCAACTTGATAATTTCTAATTTAAATTCTCATGGTTTTTGGATTCAAACCTCTACTGGAGTTACGCTTGACTATGTGCTTTAAACAGAAGCTTTTTTCTTGTTGGTTTTTTCCACCCCATGTTTCCATGGAAATTTTCTACTCATCCTTGGAACTCCATATGAATTCCTCTTTAATAAAATTTCTATACCAATTTTTCATGTTTCTCTCTGGCATCTGTTAGTTTTTCACTATTTTTGTTTATTTTGATAGTTCCATTATACTCTGGGGACCAAGTTTTATTCATCTTTATATCTCTGTAGTAACTAAAATAAATTAGTGATAACAGGCGAGACTTTATATACTTAATTCAATGAAGTTTCTCTGATGTAAATTGCATATCTTTAATTTTTGGTGCACTTAGATCTTGAGACCTCCCCAAAGGATGGCTCAAGAGGAGAGAAAATAAGGGTCTTCCTAATAGGCAAGAGGAGCCTTGAAACTCAAGTTACAGCAAGACTGTGGCATTTTCAAGGACGATAAAGGGGCTACACAAACCAAAAAAAAGTGCAGAGACCATCTCTTGTTTCTGTAATTTCTTGGGAACACAAATTTTAAAATAGAAATGAATCTATCCCCTCCTGGGGTTTGTGTCTACACCCTTGGATTGTGACTCTGTCCTTTTATGTAATGTGAACCTTTTTTTTTTTTTTGGAAGCCTTGGGCTATATTGGGAAGAAGATAATATCTTTGGTATGCAGCTCTTCCAAAAAAGACCTTGGAGAAGATAAACAGAGGGAAAGAGCTCTGCTGCCATATAATTGAAAGGGAGGGAGGTGAATCAGACATTGTATGTCCTAAGGAATCACATACAGTGTAAGCAGTTCACTGATCTGTATCAACACATTAATGATTTATGTAGCTTTTAATTTACAACACAGACATATCTAAAATAATCAGGTAGAAGTAGGCATTAAAAATTCACTGCATGGGTCATAAAATGATTAGTTATTCAAGTGACTTCAGATTTGTGTTTCATTAAGGAATAATTTTAATTTACTTTTAAACAGTTTATATACAGAGATTTAAGAACTCTTGCAAGACGATTATGCATACTCCAGCTTTTATGTATCCAATATATTTGAGACACTTGCATCTCCTTTTTTCTCCTTGCAAGCAGTATTAATTTGGTTTGAGAGCACACATCCAAAATATATGGCCCATAATTTAGTAAAAACAACCTTAATTTACAGAAAATGCTTGGCATTTCTTTCATTATTATTTCTATTATGTGTTCTTTATGTTGATTTGGAACTTGAGGAGGTCTCTTTCTGCTCTGTGAAATAAAATTATCCAAACATCCCAGAGACTCTTGGTCACTCACATAAGATAAATGTAATTTTATATCAAAATTATAATCATAATATTGGATAAAGTTATTATTAAAGGAGTTACCAAGAAAGATTTGCTCTAACTTGTTCACTCATAGATTAGGAGTTGGCCCAGGGGTAAAGTGGCTTGCTTGAACCCTCCTGGCGAGAGGGAACCCTGGTGTTCCATTTCCTAGGCTGGTATCTATTTCCCCATATCTTGAGGTTCATTAGCTGCATTTTAGCCATTGAAAGAGTTTCTACTGTTTAGAAAACCAACTTGCTGGTTCACTGAGAGTGTTTATTTTCTACCTCCCTCCTGATCAAATACTGCAGCAATCTGTAAAAACATAACCAGGCTAGGGGCAGTTTAACTTGAAATTAATCTTATCTAGTCTATTAAGCACCTAGTTCCTCCAGTTTCTGCAATTCTCTCACAATAAACATTTTGAGATGCTGCTCTCAACTCCAAGAACTAGCACAATTATATAAAAAAGCTTAACCATTATTAAACTTCTCTGGAAGGCAATGTAGCTCATCATGTCAGCAGCAGCTCTGTCCTCAGCATCTCCCTTTCTCTCTCCATCTCCCTTTTAAACTAGTTCTTTATTCACTTCCATGATCTACCCCATCTCCTTAGCTCTTGCCTTCAATGGACTGCTGTCATGTGGAACTTTATCGAGGGCCTTTCTAAAGCTCATGATAAATCATGCTGCATGCATTGACATTGTCAACCTTGTCTGTAACCTTCTCAAAGTCAAAAAAGTTTGGCACATTCCTGCTTCTGTCTATACGAGATTTTTCTCTATCTCTCTGTAGATGATTATTCTCATACCTTGCATGCTGAACAAAGTTTCTATTTTTGACACAAGTTATAAATGCCAAGTTAAATGATCCAGTGAACATTTACTTAAAATATGTAACTTGTGATACATAAGTTATCCATGCTGGGATAATGTTCTCTGTCTTTGTCTCTCAGCTCCCTGTATTACTTCAAAAATCTCCTGCTGTAGACCCCCACTTTGCCCTTAAAAATTACGGATAGAAAATGACAATTTAAACACAGAGTTATACGTTAGCACGTTCAGTGATGTGCCAAATATCCTAAAACTAGACTGGAAAGTCTCGCAGCAGTTATTGCTATCTCTCCACTTTTGCCATCTGGAGCTCATCATGCCAACGTCAGTGATCATTCTGTGAAGAGTTCTAGGACTCTATTCTAGTGAAAAAGATGCTAAAACTAACTTTCACCCAAGCTTTCAGAAACAGTATTTTATCTCAAGTCTGGCCTTGTTATTGTCATTTTTTATATCTTCTAGAGGGTTCCCTTGGCAAATCCAAACGCGACCTAATTTCTAGGATCCTCTGCACTCTGCTTATCATCCTCTACCTGATCCCTGGTCCTACAGTGCAACTTTCTCCATGAAGTCTTAGAATATCTTATTTTGATGCATAGGTTTAAGTCATTCCTTGCATGCAAGTGTTTAGCCATGACTTCCTTTGGGTATAATTCCCAGTGCAAGACCTGCCATTCAGTCAACTGGCCTTGACGTTCTTGGCACTTAACATTGTTAATTTTGCGCAAACTTCTGTCATACCCCAAGCTTCAAGATAAGGAAGACCCTATTTCACCAGCAAGATGCCTCTAAATACTGTGCCTAATGACTTGTACTTAGCAGTGGCTCAGAAAGTGCTTTTAGATTTCAGTAATGCTACTGACTGTGCTCTCAGATTCATTTAGCTGATGCATCTGCTAAATCATGACTTTCATTGTATTGTGTACATACGCATGGATGTACATATGGGAGCTCAGGTTTATGTCCAGTGTTCAGTTCTAAAATGTGATTTCATCAAAGTCATCTGTCAGCCTTAAACTACTTTGTTTTCACACCTTTGAGTCTCCCAGTATGTTACATATGGTTATGCCCCATGAATATTTGTTAATTTGTTTATCTAGGGGGTTATGGAAAATACTCAATACTCAGAAAGGATGTTCAACTATTCAGAAAGGATGCTATCCATACTGACTCAAAATTAAACCTGCTTATATCTATAAAGAAGGTCTGTATGTAATTAAAGATTTGGGGTGTCCCATTTGTCAAAATTAATTTAGGTAATAAAATATTTAATGTTTTTGGTGAAGTGTACTAGTTATACAGGTATATATACTCAATATGATTTTAAATGTTTAGTCTAGGAATAGACTAAACTAACTCTCCCTTTTCCTACAATACATGTTTTCTTTCTATTCTCTTTATAATAAAAAAATTGATCATGGAAAGAAAATACAAAACATAAGGCACTATCAGAGAGATAATTTGGCAGTCATCTGAGTTGTTAAGATTGCCCAAGTAGTTTTCCTACTGCTTCTGATCCTGGAATGCACTAGTAAAATACTAATGTTATGAAGATTGAGGTTTTCATTAAAAACCCTGTTCAATTTTCCTAAGATTTCTGTATGTTGGAATCCCATCAAAATGGGGAACCAGGGATGCTCTGTTGACTTTGGTCCCAATCTATGCTACAGACTTGTATTCTACATAGTGTCGTTTCTTGTAGATGAACTAAATCCAAATGAAAAACTAAAAACCAAGACTTGGAGAAGGAATATGAACTCAAATGCCAAAGAGTGACAGTGGCATTTTATTGAGCAGGAAGCTGGTGGGAAAGCCCTGGTGAGAGTCAAGATCATGTCCCTGGAGCACCTCTTACTCTCAAATCCATTTATATTTTTCTGTGACATTATTTGGTTTTGTGACCAAAGCTACCAAACAAATAGTTGAATTCAAAGACACCTGGATGAATGTGTCTAAGGGAGAGAGATATCAACGACACAGTTTTATACACAGAATGTCTGAATTCCCTATTGGGCATATATGAAGGGAAGAGAAGTAAGTAGATGAGAGTAAGCAACCAGGATTCCTGGTAGAGATAAAGAAAATAAGGATCTCCACAAGCAAATCTTTAGATCACAGGAAGTTGTATTTGTATTGCTTTTGGTTTTTTCCTTCTTTGTGGATTTTTCTTCTCAGCTACCATAACTTCCTATGTTACTTCTGTCTCCCTTGATCTTCACTTACATACCATGTTTGTTGAACAGTCACTTACCTTAAAAGTATTTATTGAATACTAATTTTGAGAATGATTTAGAGATACAAAAAGACTGAAACTATCTTGCTAAATAATGATGAATGGCTGCTATCTTTTTTGTTTCTCCATTTTTAAAAGCCATTGATGACTTTGAGAAGTTCAGGGAAAAGTCATTTAAATGTCCAAGACATTAAAAATTAAAATTCTAGCATCTTTAAATCACTGGAAAACTTTTAAAAACACTGAAGCCAATAATGGGTATTCACCCAAGACCCATTAAATCAGAATCAGGTTGACTCTAGCACTGTCGACAGGGCTGATAATCATGAATTTAGAGGAACTAGGTTATCAACCATCCACCTAAGAAGTACTTAGTATCTGCTTATATCATATACTATAGTTGATATTATTAGTGTTACACAATGCACAATTTTTCTCATGGGAAAGTTCATATTATACTTGCTCTGATAGAAACTCCCAAATTATTTTACTGTAGTAGAAATTAAAACTCACCTTTTTCATTAATCTTAGATATTAATTTTCTCTTACCAGTGAAAATCTTAGGGAAATTGCTGTGGGAATTCCTCTACTTTCTGTTTCTGTGTAAAATATTTGGAAAACTTTATTTTGGAAAGATGTATCACCTTTGTCATAATATTATGCATGTTAACAAATCATCCACTAGTAGTATGGATTTATTTTGAATGAAACACCCAGAAGTCATCTTAGAGACTAACTTGGTTAAACTACCTTGGGTAAACTACTGCACTATTTCTTCTGTGGATCATAAAATGGTTCTGAATCCATTTCCACAAAGGTGCTGAACGTATTTTGTTGATGATATCATCTCTGGTGCATGTCCACCCAATGTGATTATTTTGAAGGACAACACGCATCTGAATACAAGTCCAGTGTGTATCTTTAACAATAATCATTAACAACACTGCATTTTATATCTCATACTGATCAGTACTGAGTATAACTTGGTTTCAGGTCATACTTCTTATTTTAGTGCACTGACAGAAGAGACAGACAAGTGACATTAAAAGCATGGCTTCTTCCCATCTCCATAACATTCAGACTGTCAGATAAGGTTGGTAGAGGCTTCCAAGGCCTGGATGCTGAACCAGGTGGCTTCTGAGCAGCCTGTTCCAGCTCTGGACATCAGGAATGATCCTTGTCTAGTATTCTTAGCATAAGGTCACAAAGAATCCTTTGTTCTTGATTGTTGGTGCATGGATACTTTGTTGGCTATAGATTTATTTAATAGGTTAATAAAAATATAGGGACCATTTTCTTTTCTTTCTTTTTTTTCCAGTTTCTTTTGCCCTTAATAGTGCTTAAAATACATAACTTCCCCTTACAGGCCAAGTTTTTGTATCATTATCAGCATTACAAATGATAATTGCATGTTATTAGTGATTGTGACATAGCTGTAGTTTAATCTGTTCCATATTTATGATTATGGAATTTTAAATCTCTTAAATACCTCCTTGGAAGGTGTGTGTGCTCACAAATGTAGAAATGAAACAAAGAGAGGAATAAAGATGAATTAATTATGTGTGTGTGTACATGTGCTCCCCAAAATACCAAAATGTCCTTTGAATTAAATACTTTGATGATCCGTAATTTATAGAACAGGAAATTGACTGAAGTCCAGAGAGGTTAGTAGCTTATCTGTGAACACACAGCTAATAAGTAGCACAGATGACAGTCACACAATGTTTACTACATCCTTAAAGAATTTTTCACAAATGTAAATTACTTTGCCTAATATTATTTCCATTTGGAATGGTGGTAACTAACATTTTTATCTTGAAAGAACTTAGACACTAATTTATCTATATATTAATAAAGGAAAAATCATTCATTTCACCATGGTTAGAAGGGACTATGGCAAGATGTGGAAGCTCAGCGAGATAGGTCAGGCTATGTCTGAAGGAACAGTGGATCTAATTGAAGTGAAGTTAGGAATATGGAAGGGGGAAAATGAAGTTTCTCTTCTGACATGCAAAGTATGTCCAATTGCTAAAATGTGGACTCAAGTGTCTTAGAATCCTAAATTTGGCAGGAAGTTTTACTATCACCAAAATGATAGGAATGGCAAGATAAAGATGCACTGTGTTCCTAAGTATCATATTAAGAGGTCTCCATGGCACTGCTGGAAGATCCAAGCCTCTGTGTAGCTTTCAAGACTCTGATATATAAGCTCATGTATAAATTTATAATGTTCACCCTAGAGAGGAACTTGGAATTCTGTTGGTTTACTTTGCTCATTTCTCAGGTGAAGCAACAGACTAGAGACTCAGTCATTGGCCACAGTCACCTGGACAAGAACTCTTGTCAGATCATCCCCTCTGTGCTCTTCCTCCTCACTTTCCTTCTGCTGGTCCTCAGTGGAAATTCAATGTGAGGCATTCCTGCTCCTGTCCGACTTCAGCTCCATAGCAGCCGCCTGCCTCTGGATGATCTCTCTCCCTCCAGCTCAAAAAGAAGAGTGTGACCACACACCTTCCCAGCGAATAGAGGGAGACAGATGCTGTCTGCCGAGGTGTGTGTCAGTCCTTCCACTGCTTGGCACCTGGCACCTACAGAGAGGGTGCGCATGCAAGTGGAGTCTCACTTTTCATTTGCAAACTCGCAGCTCAGTTCTAATAATAGCCTGTGGTGAGACCTTTCCCCAGGGACTGTGAATCTCCATGCAGCAGCCGCTTCTAAAACTGGCCTTCTGTTCTGCTTTTCTTTAAAGGAAAGCTCTTGGGAAAATCCCACTTAGAGGGACATGCAAGAACAGCAAGTGGAAGTGGCTTTTTCATCTCAGAACACAGCTAACCTCAGTCCCAGCCAAACATTGCACATGAGAGTGTGAGCAGCAGGAAAACAGATCAGGCAAAGTTCTGGTTGGCAGAGTCGCAGGCATTGCACATCCAGGAAGTGAAGTAATGCTGCTCTTAGACACAGGAGCGCATTTCCTGACATTTGTTAAATATTTTAAGCAGTGAATGGACTGCTTTAGTTCATGTGTACATAGGTTTTGCCAATTTTCTTATTTAAACACACAGGAATAAAACAGGCTTTGGGGAACGGCATGATTTAGTGGCAAGGCACTGGACTACCTCACCACTTTCCGTCCGTTCTCTTCTATTTTGAATTAACTTTGTTCATCAAGATCACTTAGTTATTGCTCTGATCACTTGTTATCTCATTGATAAAACAGTGATTATAGCCAACAGCAATTGCTGTCTTTGACTACAAACACTCTTTGTGAATTATTCATAGTATCTCATTTAAAAGCAATTGGCAGCCAAGTGCACTGATTCCCTTCTGTAACTCCAGTGATTAGGGAGGCTGAGGCAGGAGGACCGCAAATTCAACCCAGTGTCAGCCACTTAATGGGATTTTAAACAATTTAATGAGATCTTGTCTCAAAATAAAATAAAAAATAAAAACAATTGGCATGTATTATTACCATGATTCATAAACAAGATGAAACTTGAGAGATGAGATGACCCACCCAATGTTGTGGAAGTGATTCAACATAGGAACATATTAGAGCTCAGGCCTTCTCCTGAATATACAGTTGGCAAAACCAAAACAGATTCCCATCTCCTAAAGGCTGGGTACACTGCAGCTGGGCCCTGCTTCATTGGCTGCCAGTAATACCGAATGGACAAGTGGTCATGAAGTTGTCCAGTGGGGGGATTAATAGTACCCATGTTGAAATTAGCTTTCAAATCCTGATTGGGAGTCAATCTCCCTTGCATTGAATTTGGCTTAGGAAACAGGAAAGGAGCAGCTTAGAGAGGCAGTTAAAAACCTCAGGTTTTGTGGTCAAGCTGCATGTGTTTAAATCTTGAATCTGATATTTAGTAGCAGGATGCAACCTTGGGAAAGTCTGTTAGACTTCATAGATCTTCATTGCAGAGAGGAGCTGATAATGATACTTACCTCCTGAGGTAGTGGTATTTAAAAATAGCAGTGGCTATAAAAAACCGAACATGTAGTAAATGCTCATGAAATATTTTCCTCCTTCCTCTTCTTCTTACTCTTTTCTTCACCACTGCCTACCCCAGAACCTGTAATGCCATCACAGATGGCACTGACGATAACACCTCAAGGTGAAATACCTGGGTGATGCTGGATTCAAAGATGAATTCCCATGCCAGTTCAAAGCATATGTCAGGATTCCAGAATCAAAATTTTTCAAATGCCTGTCAGATGGTTGTACCTGTGTCACAGATAATTCTGAAAATGATTTGTCAAATCTAGTATCATGTGATCAGTCTGCATTGGTCTAGAGCTTTCTGTTCTATACCACAGATGGTGTCTAGCTCTTTGTTAACAGATATAACAATGCATTAGAATTTATGTACATGTGCAAATATATACACATCTATATGCACACACATAAATAAGTGTATGTGTATATGGAGGTATGTATATGTGTATTGTGCGAGTGTATTCAGAATGGTAGTTGCAGTGACATTAATCCCATCAAAGTTTAACGAGGTAAATGGAGAGTCCCCTTTTCTTAAACACAGAACTAAAACCTCAGAGACATTAGGGCCACACTGAGATGCAGGTTTTTTTTGACATCTTGCCACTTTGACTATGAAAATTCTTCAGTTTGGGATGCCCAGGAGCAAGATCCTAGGAAACCAATCTGCACCTATCTATCACAAAGGACTTTTTGAGTGGCTTATGAAAAACAGAGTCCACTAGAGCTCTCCCCTGTCTTCATTCTCTCGGTTTGTTGTCTTTGATTAGGACACATGTATTTCCAAAGACAGGATCCCAACATTTTATTTTTCAGCCAGCAAAAATTACCTCCAAGTGTGATGGTAGCACAAATTGAACAAATGAAATGATATCTGACCATACCAGAAGCCCACATTACATCTACCTCTGTTTCCAAGTAAAATATCATGGGCGAAGAATCACATAATATTTAGCAAATAAAGCTTGAGGGGCATTTGGTTCCAACGTTCTCATTTTGCAATTGAGAAAAATGAGAAAGAGAGAGATTAAAATAAATTTATCTAAAATCAGAGTTTCACTCATTGGCTTTAATTGTTTATAGAATCTCATTTCTGTATGTATTTCCCCACCAGGAAGAAAACAAGGAATCATTTTCCTTTCATAAAGAAAGAGGGAGGGAAAAAGACAGAAGCAAAGCAACAGAATTTATCTTTATGAAAGCAAATTCTGTAGATATTTTGCCAAAAAGGACACATAGTGAAAATGGATTAGTTCATTTGAGTGGTTTGTGGAAAATATATATTTCCCGAAGCAGGTGGTGCTATCAAAGTGAATAGGGAGAAAAATGTCCTGTATGAAAAATATTTTTTTCAAAATGCTATTTTTCAAGTCGAAAGGGAAATGACACAAAATCCTACCACTGACTCTGACAGCATATTCTAATGGGTTCTGGCTATATTTTAGAGAAACACACACCCACATACAAACAGAAACAAACCTTTTCAAAAAGGATATGTATAGAAAACCCTGGAGGTTTTACATTTGTTAGATGGAAGAAAAAAAAAAAAAAGACAAACGGCCTGCCAGATAATGAGATGAGTGAGCAAGTAAGTCATTGGAAACTCACAAAATTCACTTTTTTGGAGACATTTCCAGTACTGTTGGCATAAGCAGAGAAACATGGCTAGAATAAGAAGCAAACCATTGTCCTGCAAAGATTTTAACAAAATTCCATAATTCAACATTTGAAAATAATACATCCATGGATTATAATTTTGAATTAATTTATTTTTAATTTATTTCTATTTCATTATCTTTCTTATTTTTCACTATTATTTAAATTAGTAAGATTTAGTTCAATAGGCATTTAATGAGCTCTGGGGGTTTGAGCCATACTGGACAAGATGATCAGATGAAGAGCAGACACAAGGAGAAAAATGGGCCAATTTATTAAGAGGCTCAGTCTATTTCTTAAGTACTAAATCACATGTGATTTGTAGCTGTCAGTCTCACCTTTCTGATTCTCCTTGGGATACTGCTTTTACCTCTTTCTTTTGAAATATAGTATAAGAAATAAAAAATGCCTATTTCATAGCAATACAGTCTCACACCTTTTTCTCTTCTGTGTTCACGGACTTAACAATCTGTCTTCAAAAGGACTGACCCATCCTTGCTTCTGTCTACTGCCATATTCTAAGCAACAACTGTGCTAAGGATGCTGCTGTCCATAAGAGCCACCAAAAGATGAGCACACTCAGAGAGTAAAGAGCTGAATCCACGCCCGGTGTGCCTTGTTCTGAAGATTTACTTTGTCCTCTGGCAACTGCCACCTTCGGTCTTCGGCCACACCCTTCCCCAGAAACTGTTCTACACTTCTAGTCCTATGGAGACCTTGCTCAAATCTCAGCTCTTGCATGTCCCTGCTTCTGGCATCCCTCCAACAAATTTCTATAATTCTTATAGTTTTTACCATATAATTTAGTACCTAACTAAATGTCTACATTTGCTGGTCACTGTTGCTTAATAAATAATTATATAATATAGTCACTAGCAAATAATAAGTGTTCAATGATTGAAATGTGTTCTTGAACTTGCTTCTGGGTTCCACTTGCAATCTTTCTAGGGCGGAGAGGTTAGGCAGTAACTCTTTCAGCCTTCGTGGTATGGATATGCAGGAGCTTCTTTATATATTTCCCTTATGAGTACAGCATCAATATCTATGTGCTGTCTCAAGCTTGAACACTTGAAAACATCACAAATAAGTTCCCAAGCTCATGCCCAGTAAGCATTGAGTCATAATCTATGTGTTTCCTCTCTATCATCCCCTATTCTTCCTCTTGATTCAGTCAATCAGTTTTTCTTCTGGACAGTTAAAACTGTTACATGTGCCAGGAAATCCTGCAGTTCAATGCCCTCTTCCCAACGTGTACTATCCAGAGATACCTGGCTAAAATAACAGTGAAACAGATCCTTGGTCCCACTTGAAATGCCCAAAGGTGCCTCTTTGGTGCCGATTCCATGGTACGAATCTCAAGGCTTTTCAAATTGGCATGTATGTGCTTAAACGAACATCAGATCATGATGTGAAAAGTGTTAGCTAAACTTACTGGTGAACGTCTTCGGGGAAGGAAGAAAAATTTCAGATTAAATGGCTTTCTCTCCCAGTTTTTTACTTAGCAAGCAGAAACAGACTCGGTTTATGGCAATAAAGACACTAATTAAGCAGAGTATAGGAAAATGTCAATGAAAATTGACAGCTGTGACTTCACACTTAAAATATTAAGTAAAAGTTGCCCGTATTTCATTTGCCTTCTCCACCCTATCTTCCTTCTTGCTTCTTCAGTATTTGATTAAATACACTGGAACAAAAACATCAATTCATTCTAGTTAGAGGGTGAGACACTGTGAATTAATGAAGTCAGACTCATGGGCAGTTTGATTCAATTATATTACTTTCAAGTACTTATGAAAACTGGACCTTTATCTTTCTGACATAGAGATCATTAATATTTTTAGTGCATATGATATTGATTAGCTGAAAATAATTTGCAATTAGCAAACATACATATATATGTACACACATACATTTACATACATATACATAGGTGTGTGCATATAAACACACAACTATATGTGTGAGTGTATACAATATATACCTATTACAGTAATTCTAATTGTATGCACATTTGTGACTGAGTTTTCAGAGCTTAAATAATAGCCAACATTTCTTAAAATAGCTACTCCTTTGTGCTTTTGAGCATATTTTTCCTTACTATGTTATGCTACTCAATCTCTGTGAAAACAAAAAAGGGATTTTGTAAACTTTAAATCAAAATTTTTCCCACCTCTTCTCAATTCGGTAGAATCTGAATTAAAAGGTTTTACTAGAAGGCATATCAAGTTAAAATAATGATGATATTTATTGTAAGAGAACTCTAATATAAGTAAAATTGCTTTCTGAGCTCAAAGATAAGAGTTTTGAAGTTGCATATTACTGGGTGAAAATCTTGAGAGAAACAATGATACAAGCTTCATTACCTCGCGTCATGCTTATAACAGTGAGGCTTTCGGTTTTAAATAGTATTTATTGAAAGCTAACCAGATTGTGAGCATTTAATTGAATATATCAATTTTCAGGAGACTAGAATTGTTGTGTTTGCTTAGAAGCTTGTTCTAGAGAGTTTTTTCCCTCTAACACTAGAAATGTGTAATAATTTTTTGTCTGAAAAAAGCTTCAAGTCTAGCTATAATTTGCTTTTGCAATCCTATCAGTTATTCTGGCAAAATGCAACCCCAGATCACACATGACAGTTTACAAATTAAAACCTGTAGAAATAATTAAAAAAGGAGATATGTACAGGAGTGTTATGTGAAAACGTAAGGCTTCGGCAGCCGGCTCGGCTGAGTGATAACTAGACGTGAGGCACAAACTAATTGTACTTATCTATTTCCCATAGTGAGAGCAGCCTCAGCTGGGCTGTGCCCTAGGAGGGAGAGAGGAGGTGCACGGTATTTTACGCACTTAAAGGTTTATATGATAAAAAAGAAATGACCAGGAAATAACACCAAAGAAGGAATAAGGGCAGTGTAAATAATTCATTAATAGATAAACTGTTACAGACCTGGCTTATCTTTTACATATGACATTTTCTTGCTTCTCTTGTTTTTAGTCAATGGGTTATTCAACCAAGGCCTTAGAGCACCTGCCCTGTTCAAAAAACCCTACAGTGTTAATCAGCACCTATTCTTCAAACCGGACTTCTGGTTTCCTAGAGACAGATTCCAAATCTTCCAAATTTTTTTCCTCTTCTATCCATACCTTAGCATCTAGCACATGCTTGGACACACACTATACACTCAAGAAGTAGTTTTTAAATTTTTATCAGTGCAATATAATTACACTTACTAGTGAGATTCATTATGTCATATTCATAAAAGCATATGACATAATTTGATCAATCTCATTCCCCTGTACTCAACAATTACCTTTAAATACATTAAAGGGTAAATTAAGATATGTTTCTTTTAATTCTAAAGATTTTTAAGACAGTATCCCTTAGCAAGCTTTCTTTCTTTTCTTCCTTTCTTTTTTTTTTTTTTTTTAATTTTTGCAGTTCTTACTGTAAGTCCAGATACAACGCTTCAATATCTCAGTGAGATTTTTTTCATCCCGTGGGCCTGGACCCAAACTGGAATAACTGTCAGCGGTAACATTAATTGCCCCCCTTATTGGCAGGAGGAGTGTGAAAATTGGTGTGGAGAAAGAGACTGAAATCTCTGCTCATCCCAGGAGGTGGTCCCTGGGGACCTGATGCAGCCCATTAGGGGGACAGCCGTGTGGAGGCAGGTTTCCTATCTGTCTGAACAGTTCCTACAGTCTGGGTAAATAGATACTTTAAATCCCTAGAGCCAACAAACTTCTTCAGGATTTTCTTCTAATCTCATGGAGACTGATTGCGTCTGGGCCTAAGGCATTTTCTAATTGTAAGTAATTTACCTGGGACAGCTCAGGAGCCTGCATCCCAGGGAGTGTAGCCCCTCAAACATCCTGCAGGGAACTGCTCCCTGCTACCTTCCACTATGCTCAGAGCCTTTTCTTCTTCCCAGGAATCTTGCCTCCCCTCTAGGTGAAGCTAAGGAATGCCCAACCTTTGAGGCTGAAAGCACAAAGTCTTTTTCAACCACCTGCTTACAATGACTACTTCTTCCTCTTCATCCCGTCAGTCTGACAGCCCTGACTGCTCTCACATATTGCTAGGTACCTTCCACTGATATGATATCTTCTTTCTGTCTCTCCACTTGCATTATTATCTTCAGAACTAATGTTACTGCAGCATCTAACACATTATGAAATGCATATAGGGCGCTAGTCCATAGTACCGCTAATAAATTTGACTCAGTCTGCTCACAGTAAGAATGCTAACAGGATCTCTGACCAGGGTGACCCTGCCATCCTCCATTTGCACAGAGTTATTTAATGCCTCTTCCCTGTAGCAGAACTCCTAGTCCTGACTGACTCCAGTGAGCTTCCCAAAGGCAGAGGTCTTAGTGTACCTATGAGATGACATCAGAGGAGACTCAAAGGGAAAGTTCTTGGGGGACGAGTTCCAAAGCTGAGAAAGTATTTGATAAAATGTGTTAAAACATGAAAGAGACTAGGTCAGATTCTTTCATCCCAGATTCCCAACAACAGAGTGGGTTACATGGGAAGTATAAGGTGACATGCATGTGCAGAATTTGGATGGGACCCACTTTAGGAGGCAGAAGAAGGGATCCCTATCCTGAGTGGAATTTCCAGTTTGCTGGAAACCTTAAACCCAATGTCAGTGTGGTGATGAACTTGGACCATGAGGTGCCCAGATATCTGGCCAGATATTATTCTGAGTATTAGGGTGTTTCCAGAAGAGATGATATTTGAATCTATAGACTGATCAGAGAAAGTTACCATTCTTGAAGTAGCTAGGTCACATTCATGAATACATGAATAGAAAAAAAAAAAAGGATCCAATGAGAGGAATCTTCTCCAGTCTGGATGCTTGAGCTGGGACACTGGTCTTTTTCTGGTCTTTGTATGAGGAATGAAACATGGGCTCATTTTGGATCTCAAGTGGAGCCTGCCAGATTTTGGACTCGAAATTACACCAATGGCTTCTCCTAGTTTCCAGGCCTTCAAACTGGAACTACAAATCACTTCTTCTGGGTCTTCAACTTGCAGGACTGCAGGACTTCTCAGACTCTGTAATTGTGCAAGCTAATTCTTTTTAATAAATCTGTTTCTGCCTCTGACTCCTTCTTTCCCCTTCTACACACACACACACACACACACCTCATTGGTTCCTTGTCTCTAGAGAACCATCACTCACACCTCAGTATTTTCTAGTACTTCGCTAAGTGCTAATTTCCAAGTAGAAGGGATCAAGTGGCAGGGAAGCTGGCTTCAAACCCAGTCCAGTCTATCAAAAAGTGCCTCCAGTCTTTCAATTGGACTCTTCCCTTGGTTTGTTCTAAAAGAGAAAATAAATTTTGTCATTTATCCCTCTCTGTTCTTACCAATCTGTCCTTCGCTATTTGGCAAGAACTGGTCGCTTTTCTTTTGGTCTGACTGGATCTGGAAATAACATGGTTATTTTTGTTTTCACATAATAGAAAAGAAGAAGTTGAGCTTATATGCAATTTAGGCTTATCAAGCCCAGACATATTTGTTTGTGTACAATCAGCATGCCGGAGTGATGTCAGAAGAGCTCTGAAAACAATATATTCTGAAGCCAGAGTTGTTAGTGGGTGGAACCCTCCCAAATAATAAACATTGTACTCATGAGGAGAAGCAGAATGAGTCATTTAGTCCGATACAACCTGCTTTAGTCCATACAGCATGTCCTACGACAACTACAAAACAGGAGAGGAAATATGTGAAAGGAAATGGGCTAAACATGGAGGAAATTGTGCATTTTGAGTTTCTTCCTAGCCACTCAATAAATAATTGCTGAATGGATTATAACTTTGAAAATAAGGAATAAAATTGTGTTTATGTGTATGTATCTGCTGTGTCCAAGAAGATGGAAAATGAGAGATTTTATAAATGGCTTCATGTAGTGGACTGCTGTTATTGGTGAACTGCCAAACCCTGAGGTTTAGGATGCCCTAAGACCATCATTGTAGGCTTTGTCTTTCTCCTCTGGCGGTGTCCTCCCTTTGTATTCAAGTTGGCTGCCCTTGACCTCCAGCATTGCACATGTACTATGTCCCTTGCACATGTACTATGTCCCATGCACACACACACGCCACTTCCAGTCACTTGGGCACCTCCATGTGTGCAGGACAGTGGCAGAGCATCATCTCTGAACTTGCTCTTAAAGGGAGGATTACACAGAAACCACATTTCTAACAGCAGTGCTAGTTTCATTTCACATTATCTTTGCACACATGTGTACAAAGAGAAAATGAAAACAATTTCAATTAAAATTAACTATGGAAATAAATTAACACAGGAAATAAATTGTCCTGTGCTGGTCCAGGGCATTGGAAAAATATAATATTCTGTCACCTAAGGCATTGTGCCATGCCCCCAATCCCAACATCTGACTTTTAAGCATACCCCAGGTGCTGATGCCTGCAAGTAAATGCATTGATGGATGTTTCAGGAAGGATTTACACCTGTTTTATGTCCACTTTCTTGAAACAGAAACCTACCAGTGATTGAAGAAATGAATATGAGGAAAGAATTATTCAGAAAGTTTATCACAAGTGAGAGCTGCAAAAGAAAAATTTCTTTAAATTTTGCATTTGTGAGGAAATGAAATTTAGTCTCCCAATTTGTCTTAATTATTCCATAAATTTTGGTATCAAATATGGATTCTTAGGTCCTGCACCAATGATTTGATTCATCCGACTGCAGGGAAGCCTTTGGAACCTAAATTTTAAACTGAATTTTTTTTAAATCTAGACTATTCTGATTAAGGCAATCTGTAGAATCATGCTTCAAGAAAAAACACAGCTTTATTTTGTCTCCCCTTTCATTTAGAATTGATCCAATGAAATTCTAAAAAATCACAGATAAAGAAATATGCATGAAAATGTATAACCAAAATAATTTTTTAGAGACTCTAGTATCTAGTCCTAGGTTTTCATTTGTTTACTGTACATATGGGATAGTCCCTTAACCAATTGTAGCCTCTGCTTTGTAATTAAATTATAGAGAAATAAGAGTACCCATTGCTCATGGTCCCCACATTATTCAGGGAAATAATATCAGTAGAACTGCTCTGGAATTAACAAATTGCTCCACAGAAGGAGGACATTGTTCACATTATAAATATGCATACCACAACTCTAGCAAGGGAGCATTCAGAATGCTGTTCTTCCCGCCCAGCCAGACTGCACAATGGAAGGTGGCTGAGTGACAGAGGTGAAAGAAAGACCCTGCCTCTGGTTCTTGGAAAGCTCCTACTCTGGGAGCAAGATGCAATAAAGAGTATTGAGGTGATAGCTACAATGAATGGCAAGGATTTCTAAGAAATGAGAGTATAATAGATTTATGGAAATTTGCAGATTATGTGGCAAGACATCATAAAGGAGCTGAACAATAAGGATAGCCTTCAGAACTGGTGAATCTATTGTTAGGTAGAAGGTGTGCATGGATGTATTTCAGGTAAAAGAGAAAACAAAAGGGAAAGAGAGATTACAAGGCCACATACAGAATGGGGACTTCAGAAAGTGTGGGAAGAAGGGACAGGAAAGAGCAAGAGAGATGGTTTGAATTTCAGGAAATCAGAAAGTTCATCCCAGCTAATTCTTAACTTGAATAGATTCCAGTTGTACGCTAGTCCACAAAGCCTCTTTATTTGTTTGACAGATCAACATGCTAAATGTACCAATCGATAGCTATAAATCTCTTCAGTGGCAGCAGTTATAGTGATATAACACAGCATCACCATCCCATAAAGACTGAGTTAAGTACCACCCCATTATCAGCATAGATTTATTGACCTATTGATATGTTTAAAAGGTCTCTATTGTAAAATTAGTGAATATGTAAAAATTATTAACTTGAAGGAAAGTACAAGCAGATTAAAAACTAAACTGTTCTTACTGTTGGGTTCATAGGCTTCTTTTTTATCATGTCACAATTGTTTTTCTGGTAAATTTCAATATCTCTAAATGTTTTGATATAATTTTCCACCCAGAACAGAAAAATAAAAAAATCCATTCAGAATTCCTAAATGCCCTTTGTACTTGTCTGTACTTTACACAAGAGCACAGAGGGATATTTTTCTCTTCTTTGAGCATTATGATCTAATAGACTTTTTAAATAGAATGTCAAAAACAAAAGAATAATTTTGGTACAACGGCATGAGAAGTAAATGTATGGATTGATCCGCTGATAGGCTCTTTACTCTCCATCTCTCTCTCATGCACTTGTTAAGTGATTCATGTAATTGACCAGAGTGTCAGAGACTCAAGATTCCTACTTATGAAATGGAGTGGGCAGGAAGCTTTCAGCCCCCCTGCCTCAACACTCCAAGTAGAGGCAGGTATGAAAGCCTACTGGTGACTATTTCAGAATCCTTCTTTATTTCTCCAAAGAGAAAGTAGTTTGACTGAATGCAGGATGTGAGGCATGATATAATCTACTGGAGAGGATCTGCAGAAGCCTTAGATGCCTCTGAGGGAGTGGCATATTGCTTACAAAATGTGAAGTGAACTGGTCCTTTCTCAAACTTATCACATGACTTCACACCAAAGGTGTTCCCAAAATCCATTAGAAAAAGGAAGGAGTTGCAGGAGGATATTAGGGGACTGAGGGTCAAGGTTTGAGTCCCTGAATCTATCACAGTACATTTCTCTGCCTGCTTTCCAAGTGGGCAAAGTGAAAAGACTATATCGGGTGGATGTCCAAAGTTGTGTGACCAGAGTTATTTGAACATTGTGACTGTGCTGGCTCTGAAACCTTTGTCCTTCATCTTTAATTTTAGCTACCTTTCTCATGGCTGTGATAAAAAGACCTGATAAGGACATAGAGGAGGGAAAATTTATTTGGGCCCCTGATTTTAAATGTCTCAGTCCATAGTTGGCCACTCTATAGCTCTGAGTCCAAGATGACACAAAACATCACGGCAGAAGGGCATGGTGGAGGAAAGAGGCTGGGAACATTGCAATCAGGAAGCAGAGAGTCTGCTCACCAGGGACAAAATATAAATCCCAAAGGTAAGCCCCCAGTGACCACTTCCTCCTGTCACACCCTACCTCCCTACATTCACTGCCTAATTAATCCATATCAGGGCATTAACCTATCAGTTATGTCACACCTTTCATAATCTAATCATTTAAACTCTGAACATTCTTGCATTGTCCCACACTTCAACTTCTGGGAGACACCTCATATCTAAAGAGTAACAACTAGCAGATTCTTCCCTTTCCCTGGTGGCAACAAGAAGGTAGGATGCAGGCTGGTGGAGGATGAAACAGCTCTTCCTCTTTTCCCCCAGGGGCTCCTTATTCTGACTGCAAAATTTGGTTCCATGATCTTTTCATTCTGACTCCAAAGGTTTTATCTCCAACCCCAGACCATCCCCCACTGTGGATCCTCAAAGTTGATGGGGTCTGCGTCCCAGTCCTTCCAGACCCCCCCTGGTACCTGTTGAGGCAGCAGCAGGGCTCTGTCCCTCTGCAGAAATCTAGTTCTGTTCAGCAGAGTCCTTTATTTTTAGGTTCTCACATCCTCAAACACCTTTTCTCTGGTATCCAGATGTGCAAGCTGCCTTCTACAAGACTTATTTTTGTGTTACCACAGTCTTCTTATTTTGACTTATCAATCCTCCAGTACTTCTTTATCTAACTTGAGACATTACATTATATTAAAAAAAAACTGTGTGCTCCCCATTTGCCTACCTGAACACTGATAGAATCAGTGGCTAAAGAAAAATTAGAGCACTTATAATATGAAAAACATGTCAAACTATCCATAGAATTTGTTTAACAGAATTCTGAAATTCCCTTACTTCATCACAGACAATCTTCCAATAGGATGGTGTTTGAGCTCTGACACTTTATCTGCTTTCACAGACACTTCACATGGGTCTTTGTCTTTGTGGACTTTCCACTGGTAGAGTTCTGAGAGTTCAAGCTATTTCTGCATCATGGAAGCAGCTCAAATAGTCTTATTATGAAGACTTACACTAGGCTGACTCCTCATCACCGTCAAATTAGGTGAATAGGAGCCCTCCTCTCTTTTTGCTTAATAATGTTACCTTGTAGATTACAGTTGTTTTCCTGTGGACTGACATTTGTAGGCAAAACTAACCAAGTGGCCATTACATGTACAGGCAGGAATTGATGTGCAGCAGTCAGCGAACCTGCCTGACTGCAAAACAAAAGACTTCGGAAATAATTGGCTTCTTGCTGCAGCCCTGCCACACAGGTAGACAGGAAGGCATGTGGGAATTGGTAAGCTTGGGAACACAGTCACTTCCCTTCTACTGTGGCATTATTCATATGCCCTGAATCTTCTGTTTTGACTGTGGGGTGATAGCTCAGGAAGATAATGGCCTCTGCCCAGGATCTCAATTCCTAGAGGACAAGAAGCAGCAGCACTGGGACTTCATTATAAGTTGGTCCTCCTGTAAGTTGCTGTAGCATGGAATTGGGAAAACCTTCCAAACAACTGACTGAGAGTTTAGTTCATAGCTCAAAATCATGTTGGAAACACACTCTTACTTGATTCATTCATACTGATTGTCTGCAATGGATATGAAGAGGCCCTATATAATGAATTATCTTAATGTCAATATTATTTCGTATTAACCCAAGAAAATTATGATATGACCTATAAATTTAATTATGTGGTGCACTTTCCTGAGTTCCCCTTAACAACTAGAAGGGACATAAAATCATTTTTCAGAGAACATCTCCAAAAACTAAATTCAGAGAATATGGCTAACAAAATTATGGGCATCAATGAAGATATCTTGAATAGAAAGTCTAATTAGGGAGACAATACTAAAACAGATAAGCTTCAACCAAAACCTGAATATGACTAGTTATCAAATAAGTCATAAAGTTAGGAAACATTGGGCCATTTCAATGTTAAAACCTTTAGGATGTGCTTCCGTGACTGGATAACCCAAAAAGAGGATAGAAAGATATGAACTGATGCTTAGCTGCCCAGGGAGCTCTACCCAGTCAATTAAGGACAATATCATAACTGCACCTTGTACCTGGGTTGGCCCAAATGTATTTACATTTTCTTAAAAAAATACAGTTCTGAATCATGCCTGTAAACTTCAAATTGTGCTTGGAGAAGGCTTAATTCATCAAGGTACATGAAGGATTTAACTGATGGTAAAAAGAAGGGCACCTGTCCAGATATTACCAAAGGCATTCAGTTTTAAGATGTGGATTTTTAAATTAGCATATTAAAGTTATACATAATAATGGGGCTCATTCTGGCATAATCAGACAAGGATGGAATATAATTTATTTCAATTCATTCTTCAGTATTACCCCTTTTCTCCTTTCCTCTCTTCCCCTGTTCCCTTTCATCTATTCTAGTCTTTCTACTTTTTTTAAAAAAATTAGTGCTTTTAGATATGCATAAAGGTGAAATTCACCATGGTATATTCACCTACGTACGTAGGATACTTTGGTCAATTCCGTCCCACTGTTGCTTGATTCTGAATCCTGCCTCACCTCAATCCCCATCCTGGACTCCATTGATTTCTCTTCCGTTCTCAGGGGAGCTCCCACACCTGCTTTTGTCCTTATTTTTGTCTAGCTTCCTTGTCAATTTTGAAATACTTAAAGAAAATTTCTCCAAAATACCATGCTCCTTGCTGCTGTGCATTGCAATTCATTCATTCTCCTGCCAACTATATCCGTCCCAGGACTCTCTTTTGTTTTGTATCCTGGTTGGCAGATTCTGGGTCTCCAATCATTTCAGTGTGGAATAAGCAGAATCAATTCCCTCTTTTCTATATGTTCTTTTATATAAATATCTGTGTTTTTAACATATTCACATTAATTTACTCAATAATGGGAAGAGTATTAGTAAATTACTTGTTGAGTAACAATGATGCAAGTTAAAAGAATCTGTCTTCCACAGATAATGCCACAACTCAAAATCTGAGAAGAGTCACTCTGAACTTCAACAGATACCCTAGAATTCCCATCTCACAATCCCCTCCTATGCACAAAGACACAAGCAGAATTTTGTTCTTTGCCTTTTTATGCATGCCAAATAGAATCATGTCTTTAATTTTCCCAATTTTAGTACTAGAAAATGCATACATATAAAAGGAAATTTTTCTTCAGAGAATGATCAAAGAATTTGGAATCTGTGGTCAATTAGTGTTCCTAGAAATGCTATTGAGGAAAATACATTGGGAAACACTATATCAGGGTGTTATTTAGTATGAGTTTCTAGTTTTTGTTTGTTTGTTCTGGGTTTTGGTACTAGGGATTGAACCTGGTGATACTTAACTACTAAACCACATCTCTAGCCTATTTTTTTTTTCTTTTCTTCTTCTTCTTCCTCTTTTTTAGAGACAGCGTCTTGCTAAGTTGCTGAGGGCCTTTCTCTAAATTGCTGAGGCTGTCTTTGAATTTGCAATCCTGCCTCAGCCTCCCCAACCACTGGGATTGCAAGTGTGTACCACCATACAGAGCCAGATGAATTTTTAGTTCTAAGGAAGAGAACAGGTTCATAATTCAGCATGAGGGTGGGTTTGAGCAGTGTTGTATGCCCCACACTCACCTGAAGGCAAAGCACATAATTTAGGTGGGGAATCACCAATTTATCTGCTATTAGGGTAAGAAGCAAATAGACTATTTTTGGTAGAAAGATTCCATATTAAAGGTCATCTTCACCTCACCAAATAAATTATATATGACCTAGGAAACTATAAAATATGTTCCCTTACAAAAGCCAAATAAGGGTATGAGTCCTCTGCATTCACGTTTGTATCACTAACAGCTTTAACTAGGCAGTGGAATAACTGTATGAAGATTTATATAAACCTCAGCAAAGACTCAGAAAATGCAAATGCATATGTTCCACACTCCCCTCTTTTCAACAGATGACCCAAGTAAAACACCAAGTTATCCTGACATTTCATTTATCTTTCTTCTCATTTTCTTTGCCAAAAAAGGATTTGCCACACTTGCAGGCAACCAAACACAAAACCATCTCATCCCCCTGTTCTTGCAGCCTCCCTGGGGGAAATGTGTGAATGTGGTCAAATGCTTGAGCTTCTTGAGCTGATAAGAGAAAGGAAAACCTGAAATGTCTCTTTCATATGCTAGGGATTGTATGAAACCTTCTAACCATTATTATCTTGCAGAGAATTATGGGATAGTGAGATGCATGCAAAGACACAACAACAAGAGAACTGACATGTGCCAATAAGAGATCTAAAACCAAAAGTATTTATGCATATTTTTAAAGTCTAGAAGATGGGCTGGAGTGGTGGCTCAGTGGCTATGACACTGGCCTGGTGTGCATGAGTATGTGGGTTCAAACCTCAGCATGTGTGTAAAACAAGTCACGGAGCAACAAAAGCCACATGAAAAACTAACTAAAATTGATTCTCTCTTTCTTTCTCTCACTGTCCCTCTCTCTTAAAAAAAAATCAAAATAGTTTTAGTTTTCATCCTTAGGAGATTTTTTCCTTGTATGTTAGAGATTCTTAAACAAAGTTATATGTAATATTCTTCAGTGTGGAAAATAGATAACAAATGCATCACACTTATGCATACTACTACTTCAAAACTTTTTAAAAATTATTGAAGAGATTGTAAGAATATTAGAGCCATTATAAAATTCAAATATTTTTAAATTCATACAAGTGTTCTATTTCACACAGGAATGAGACTCAAACAGAATATTGATGCACTAACCCATCAATTCAACATACAAGTTTTTGCATAAATTCTGTTCTAATGAACCTTTTTGTTAGATAAATTAAAATATGTCATGGTTCAACTTGAAGCAGCACAACTTACTATGGTGAAAGACTTATATAAGTTAGTTGGCTCACAGCAACAATTAAATATTATTTTTCTACTCATTTCATATATTTATGTTTTATTTCCATTTAATTTATAAATTCCTCTTCTATTTAACTCTCTATGGTTATAGTGTGTTATGGTTATGGTGGCCTGTTTCACGCACTGCACAGTTGGGGGCTGGTGATGTATTGATTTGTCCTGAGCCTTAGCAGTAGGCTTAGAGAAAAGCACATGTAAAACTAACTGTTAATTCACCATTCATGATATGAGGTTCTTGAAAATAAATATTAATGAGTTTTAATTACTTATCCATGATATATCTATGAGATGCTCATGATGTTAAAACTAAAATTCAACTAGTGATTTAAAGAAATTCAATCCAAATTGACACAGCTTTGCTGCTTGAATCATCCATTTTAACTTTTTAGTGGAGGAGTTTGAGTTTTAGATTTTCTCACATCTCTCTCATTCTTGGCTTTGACCAAGTTTGGGTAGAGGCAGGAGTATAGAGAATCCGACTGAAAGAAAAAAAAAATGCTTGCAATATCTTAAAGGAAGCACCCAGTGTCCAAAATTGCAAATCACATTTACACGAATGTTTTTGCAAAATTTCCAAGGTAGATGCTAGACCAAACATAGAAGAAATATTCAAGTTTGAGGCTTTAAAGTTTTTTTTAAAAGAAAAACATAAAATCCAGAAACTTTTCAGTGGTGATTTTATATTTTAATGGATATTTTCATCCCTTTAGAGTCTATCTATAAAGGAATATAAAAACAATGGCATTACATTCGGTATGGGAACAGCTAATTCAGACAAACCTTCACTCGCTGAATGGTAGAGCCACTTCTGATTTTTCTAGGTACATAAATGGCTATACTATATTACCAGTATTTCAAAGATACCATGGAATCTGGCTTGATATCGACCTGAAATGTAGTGATTTTGTTACTTTCTGTATTTGCTGCATGAAATCTTCAATTCTAAAGGTATCCCATGCGCTTGGGTATAGCTCAATTGTACAACACATGCTTAGCATTTGTGAGGCCCAGGGTTCGATCCCCAACACCACACACACACACAAAATCCTAAAAGTAAACCAAAATTAAGCAGTAAGATGAAGATAGTTATTCATTTTATTAGATGATTGTAGAGAGGCTAATCAGTACAATATTCATCTCAAAAGGTACATTTTGCAGAACAGTAGTTATAGTGAATAAATAATGTATTCAATAATCATTAATCAATTTTTATCAAGAAGCATTTTTTCAAAACTCTGTGCTAAACACAGATGAATAACAATAGCACAGATGTGCTAACCACAAATGAATAATAAAGACCTTAAACCTGAGCAAGAACAGAGTCCCACAATATATGCCAGCATATAATCATACCTTCCATTTAGATCCTGCTCCAGATTCTTGACACCTTGAAATCCCTTTTCTAAATGGCCTTAAGTCTATTTCTACAGGCTGAATGGACCTGATCCCAGGTCTGTTGCTTTCAAAGCTGGATAATCTCTTGAGTGTTCAAACTTCCAGACCTAATGGTCAGGCAATGGGCATTTCCAGTAAGGCACATGGACTGGAGAATTCCCTTGCAGCATGTGATTACTTGGGGATGAGAAGAGAAGACACAAGGCTTCAAGTAGAACAAGAATTTAAGTTCAATCGCACCTTCCAGGTTGTTGTGGAGATGCAATTGTCTTCAAGTTCGGGAAACACTTGGAATATTTTATATAATCTTTTGTTAGCCTGATACATAGTTTTAAAATGCACAGTAGTCAAAAAGGTATTTGGGATCCTCATGCTTAGTTAATTGAATATTAGAATGTATTCATGGAAATATCATTGTCTAAAAGAAGTTTACTTTTAAAGAGATGAAATAAAAAATATAAGATGTTCAGTGTGCTTCCAAAGGAGCATTAAATCAGTTTTTCTTAACATAGTCTATTAACTCATTTATTTTTATTCTTTCAGGATAGATTAAAATTTCTTAGCCTCCCATATAGCTGATTAAGGTCCCTAAGGAATTCTTTGTTCAAGGGACTGGTTTCTTTTGCTTTGAGTTTGTGAATATAATAGGATTACTTCAACATGATAAAATATTCAGTGCTATGTTTATATATGGGTGTGTGTAGGTATTAACATAAAAATCAAAAATAATTTCAGCGGTTTGATAAGTGATGACTGGCTGGGTATAGTGGTACATTCCCATAATCCCAGTGGCTCAGGAGGCTAAGGCAGGAGGATTGCTAATTCAAAGGCAACCTCACCAACTTAGAGTGGTCCTAAGCAATTGTGTGAGACTCTGTTTCAATATTAATGGAAAATAAAAGCAAATAAATAATAAAAGGATGGGGATGTGGAGCAGTGGTTAAGTGATTAAGTGTTCCTGGGTTTCATCACTGGTACCGAAAAAAAAAAGTGATGCCTGAAAGGAGTAGATGGCTAAAGCAAAGTTATTGGACGAATATATTTAACTTCAGAGTTTTTTATTTGATTGTCCTAGTTTTACCACTATATTCATAAAATAATTAGGCATGCTCATAACATGTAGTTTCTACAGATCTGGAGTGACTCCATAATATGATCTAAATACATTTGGTACTTAAAAAGAAGAGGAAATAACAAAATAGCATTAAAATTGTGTGCTATAGACATAGGTCACTGACCCACAGCATGAGCAAATATGATTTTGTACAAGTATTTCTTGTATGAGACTTTAATATGCAGAGCATGTGCCTTCAATCTATGTTTACACAACAGAAGAGAACAGAAATAAGGGTAAGAGATTTTGCACTGTAATTTGTTTTCATTTTTAAAAATGTATTTAAATTGAGTGAGTCTGACATTCAACTGTGTCCTATTGGCTTTACCTAGTAGACCAGCTGTTAGTGCCTCTTAGGTAAATAATTAAATGTTTTTAAAAAGCACACAAATACATATTTAATCAACAGACTGGAACAAATAGAACCTCAATGGGCCATTTGGAGCTTGGGACAATTGGAAGATTATTGAGCTGGTAGCCCACTGTGGCTCATGTTAACGTTTTTAAAGCAGGTTAAAGAAATGCTAACCTGAACTCACTTTAATGAAAGTCCTTAATGTTCAAGATTAAAAAGCAATAATGGAACATTATTATACTGGGGGCAACCAGGATTGAAAGTGGTCTAAATAATGCTGTTTGCTAAACGTGTGTTATCACACATAAGGGAAAGAGCCCTTAAGATTTATTTGGAAGCAAAATAAAGTATTTAAAAATTTTTGAGCATGCAGTTCCAATGTATGTAGATTTATGTATATGTATTTATTTATTCATTTATATATTTATCATTTACAAGTATTTGAAAAGAAATTTTGTAGACAGTTTATTTAAATTATTGCTGAAAAATTATAGAGGTTTGATTTTATGTTATCGATGATTCATTTTCACAACTGTTTATGAGTAGTTGTTAGTCTCTCAAGGGACAAGCTACGCTTAGAGTAAGGTTCTTTGTTAATGGCATTAGGAATAAAACTGTATTTTAAAGAATCATAGATGGCCTTAAAGTTATGGCCTATTTTTTATCGTTCGTGAATGCCTCTTCCTATTGCTCTTTTTTAGGTACCCAAAGAAGACCATCACTGGGCATGTGGATTTCTGTTTTTTCAAACGCATCACTTATATTATGTTTAGTCTATGACTACTTTTATAGAATAATTTTAAAGCTAATGTCCTTTTTGTGAGACTTAAGTCCAATTTTCTTTCTTTTTATCAACTGAAATGCCTACAAAGAGAGGCTCTATTTTCAGTATCCCTGTGGATAGCCATGTGCCAGCTGCCGTGCATGTGTCTTGTTTTGGAGACCACTTTTCCAGGATCTTATATGTGGATGGAGAATCTTGAATAGGAAGAGAAAATTCTATGTATTGATGAAGCTGCCAGAGAATCCCAGATAACAGGAGGCAGAGGCTATTATTTTTCCATAATTCTGTTTAGCGTTGCCTTAGTGTCATTTACTTCCTGGATTACAGCGTTATCACATTATAATTAATTTGCCTCCCAGAGAGACCTTTCACAGCATTGGGCAGGTAGTAGATGTGCTAGTGCTGGTAAATCAAACACAGGCCAAAACAAAAACAGAGAGCATGCACTTCTAATGAATCTTTTAAATCTTTCTCTTTCTTGTGGCAATACTCAAACATTATTGGTAAGAAGAATGGATGCCTGCAGAGGTCGCACTTCCAGGGATGCATTTGTACAGTGAGTGTGAGCAACAGGGAACATGCACATCACAATCCATAGTCTCTCCAGAATCATACCACCTGGAATTTCACTGTGAATTTTATGCATGGCTTGTTTACATGGTGACGCTGACAAATGAGATCAAGGATGAAGACTCTTGCAGGCAACCAAAGGCTTATCAAATAGGAACTTCTTTATGAAGTCACTTATTGAGCACTTTGTGTGTGTAGAGCCCGAAAAGCACAACTCCATTATCTCTATATAAGGGAAGCTCATAAATAGTCTTGGTCCATTAGGTGATTTATTTTTTTCAAAAGTCAACCACATGTCCACAATTTTGAAAATAAATGTGCAAAAAATTATGGGACTATACATGTACCCTAAATACAGAATGATATTGGTGCATATGGAAGAGGTAACAGTGACCCAGAGCAACATTCAATAAATGCTCCATGTAACCCATTTTCACCTCTGACAATGTCAGTCTCTGTGTTAAACTATGCTCTTGCTGCAGCAGGGCTCACAACTTCAATACCCACAGAGTCCCACAGTTGAGGCACCTTCAGAAGAAATGGAAGTTTTGCATAGTCTAGTAGGACAGCAATGAATATTTCATCAAAGTTTTTTTCAATATCACTCTTCTCAGAGTTAATCACTCTAATAGTTTCACATTTTCTTAACACTTACTCTCTGTTCCCTATAGAAAATTCCCTTTATTTTAGAAAGGAACCTCTCTTTGCTGTTCCAACCCTCAGTTTGCATATCTCACTCCACAAAACAGAAACTGGATGGTTCTGATTCTCAAGGGGGTTCTCAGTGGTCTCCACTGTGGAACACAGCCTAACCCATCCAAAGATGGAAAGATGAATGTTTGTTTGGAGGATTGAAGCAGGGTTTAATACACAAGTAGCATTTAGCCTAAAAAAAAAAATCTCTGAAAAAGTCTTCCAAAACCAGTAGCTGTGTTTTGTTCCATTCTTTTGATTAGAACAAAACATACAGGTCTCCTGTGTGATAATTGTTCCCCAGAGGACAACAGAGGCTATGCATGCAGTCCAAAAGGAGCTGGAGAGTTGAGTAATTATTCAGAGAATTTGATCAAAGAAGACATTCAAACTGGATCACTGAAACTAAGTGTACCCACCCTTGGGCTCTGTGTGCATTGACAAATTAAGTGGAAAAAGGAGAGAATTAATTATCCAGATAATTCCAGTTAACTAATATTTCACATCATTTATTTGTTCTAAGCAAAAATTCTAAAATGTCCTTTGGCCAAAATTAGCTGATTTAGTTGAATTTTTTTCTCCTCTTCATCCAGACAACATAGATCTGGCACCCTTAGTCACTTGTGTGATTGACTCGGCTCTCCACCAAACTCTTCTCTTATTTTTCTCTGCAGATGAAATCCAAGTTCTTATTTAGAAAATTGGAAAAGCTAAGACTACCAAACAGATGATTTTTGTATTTTAAAATCTTATATTTAAAATGGTGACTAATTCACTCTCTTTCAGAGTGGTTAAGGATGGTCTTAAGATTGTAGCCAGTTCTCATCCTAATTACAAACTAGACAGAAGCTTCAGAATGTCTCCACCTGACCAGTATTCAACAACTGAATGGTCCTTCTTAGGATCCTCTTCAGAATATTTATTCTGCCTTACTCTCTTATAAGTCTCTACTCTTCTCCAGAAGTTTCCACAGTGGAAAGTATCACAGGAAATAATTTTGGCTTAGGTGTTAATGCATGATAATAGCTTAAAGAGTTAAAGAGTTATCCTTCCTGAGAGCATTCACTTCTCAACAGAGGTATCTTCTTGTCTTAGGAAGCCTTTCTCTAACTTCTTTTGTAATGACTGTTGGGCTATTTGACTCTAAAGGCATATTGCTAAACAGGAAGTCCTTTCAGTTCTTAAATTTCTGTCACTAGTCTTCTGCCCATGATGAACGTCAGAGTGCTGGCATTGAATGTCAAGAACAATTAAAATATGAACAATTACATTTATTTTATTTTGGTTCAGTCCATCACCATAGAGACATCAGTCCAACATTATAGAGAATCCATAGAAATGGATTCTTCCAATCCATCGCAGATGATAAGGTCAAATTTTTGTATTAAAGAGCAAAGAGTACATTAAGAGTCACAAATAAAAGAGAAAAGATGTGCTCAATTTTAGCATCTACATGCATAAGCTGCACCAAAATAAGGGTCTTAGAGCTCTGTGTGGCTACATGGCTATATCATCAGTAATGAAATAGAACAGGAGTAAATAATTGTTATGGTTTGAATTTGAAGTGCCCTCCTAAAGCTCACGTGTGAGAATTCAGGAATGCTAAGCTGAAATGATTGGATTATAAAAGGTTTAACCCAATCAGTGAGTTTATCCCCTTGAAGGGATTAACTGACAACTATAGGCTGGTAGGGTGTGACTGGAGGAGATATGTCATTAGGGATGTAACTTTGGGGTATATATTCTATTTCTCTGCTCTCTCTGCCACACTCTTCCACCATGAAGTTCCGCCCCATCTCCAGCCCTGAGGAATGGAGGTGGCCTTCTGCAAATGAAGACCTCCAAAACCAACAGTGAGCCCTCAAAATAAACTTTTCCTCCTGAAATTGTTATTGTCAGATGTTTAGTAACAGCAGTAAAAAGCTAACTAAAACAATAATTTTAATTTGTAATACATCAGCTCATTGGCATGGTGTGTTTCATGGATGATGATAAATTAGGGTGCTATGAAATCTGTCAAAGCACCCAGAATATTCTCCATAGTAGTATTTGGACCATTTAGACATCTCCAGTTAAGAAACTGATTGAGAACTATACTTGGAGTAGCACTCAATTAAACCAAATGTTTTAAAACAAATGGTTGCTAACTGTTTTGTCTCAACCTTCATACACTAACCATTTGGTGAAGTTCTCTAAAGTCAGCCTTGGGATTGGCTGGGCTCATAGAAGTCAATGATTTTTCTCTTGAAATTCTTTTCTGTCTAGGAATATTTATTTGTCTAGAGGTTTTCTAAAGATGGCTAAAAGGGAGAAAACACTACAGATGCCTTGAAAAAATGAATCTATTTGCTCATCCAGTCATTCAGTCTACATTAATTAAAGGCCACCATGTGCCTAGCTTGTGAGGTAACAGGACATATCATGAAATTATATTGAGATATGCTCTTATTATAAAATTATATTGATTTATTTATTATTATGCATTAATATTTAGGGAACACCTACCATGAATCTGAAACTGAGGGTCATTTACTGCATCACTGTCATGTTCGTACATCCAACTCAAGAACTCTCTACTTACTTCAACATGCAGAGAGTACAATATATGGCCTTCCTTCTATGTGACTTCCCAGAGTACTAGGCACTCGGACATTGTCAATATGAAAAGATGGTCAATAAAATGACTGTGTTTCCAGATACAGTAACAGTTTAAAAGAAGTATCACAGTAGGGCCATGACAATAAGGGAAACAAAGAAAAATCCTATGAGTGACTAAGGAGTAAACTTTTATGAGGTACCTTACTCTATATAAAGGCTTGTCATATATTACCTTTTAATCCATCTCATTTGCTTGCAAGGTAGGAATTAATATGCCACTTCTATAGATATAAATAATTGAGGCAAAGTTGTTCTGAATAGCTTGATCAAAATACTATAAAATGTAAGATCTAAATTTTAGTGGTCAATTTACAAAGTCATGCTACCTGAAAGAGTGAACCAAGACTGTAGAGTCATACTGTTGACTTGTATCTTAGATAAATCAGTTAACCTTCCCATACCTCTACTTTCTCATCTAACATAAATGAGACACAAACCAAAGAATTTCTGGGTATCCTTTGCAGATGTCCAGAGAGGTAAATTACAGAGAAGGTGTAATAGCTATTTCCCTTGCATGAAACATCTGCATTTTTATACTACATTCGTAATGGTAGTGTATTATAATTTCCCATGTCCTTTCAAAGAAAAAGTTGATTTGGGTTGAACAATATTCTGTCAACATGGTAAAAGCATGCGCTCCTTTCACTTTGATAAGTGTTTATATATTTAATTTATATATTTAAGGTATTTCTTTTTCACGTTTTATGAAATATGCCTTGGTGCCTATCAAAACATGAATGAATAAAGGAAATGTGTATATGCATGAGAGTATTATTCAGGCTTAAAAAAGAACAAATTCATCATTTGTAGGTAAATGGATGGAACTGGAGATCATAATGTTAAATGAAATAACCCAGACTCAGAAAGACAAGGATCACATATTTTCTCTTATCTGTGGAGTTTAGGAGGAAAAAATGACAAGAAAGTAGCAAGGAAGCTATTAGAAAAGAAAAGAGGACCAGAAAGAGGATAAGGGGGATAACAAGGCATGTATGTGATCAAAGTGTATTATTTGTATGTATGCTTTAATTAAATCAATTTTGTGTATAAATAAAATACAATAATAAAAATGTTATTATTTCCCTCTAAATTTACTGGTCTAAATTTTTCTTGTCTGGAATTTTTATATTTTAACATCAGACAAGCCCTCTTCATCTTCCAAACATAGAGAAAGAGGCCACAAACTATACAAGTCAATGCTAAGCTGGTTGAAAGTCTCTTGTTGGTTTCTTGGAATAAGACAGAGATCTCTAGGTCATTTTAAGATTGAAAAAAATAACTGGCCAAATGTATTCAAGTCAGTAAACTGTTGGTTCAGGATCTTTTCAGGGAATCATTCATGTCAGATGGACAAAGACAATGGCCAGGATTATGGAAGGATTGATGGTGGAACAATTTGCCTTACACTTTGTGAGCTACATGGAGCTTGATGATCTTGATATTCCAATAGAAATCAGGTTTAAAACCCTACACTAATTAATGCTATAAAACAACATGATTGAGACTCACTTTTAATTTAAGAATTCAGGGGGATAGTAAATCAATTAACAACGTATTCCCAAGAAGAAACAGCATCTATTGGATGCATGAGAGAATGGGCTGTGTTCCAAGAGCTCACCAGGAGGCACAAATTTAGTTCCGGTTGTCATTAATCCAAGGTAAGATTCTGGACAAAACTGTGCATCTCGAAAGTGGAGATCCTATAGAAATGTTATTTATAACAGCCCATTACTTACAAGTAATGGGCTTATCAAGTAAATATTATTGCTATTTGTTCTCCATCCAGTACTTTTAAGAAGAATAAGAAGTTACCATTCATATTCAGATTGGGGATGGAGAGGATATTCATATTATTAAATAGAAAAATAGATGATGAAGCTTTCATAAAGTATTGTTATTCCTGACACTACACTCAGGTATCTCTTTCTATATTGTAATTGTCTTCTCTACATTATCATTTTGATATCAACATTTTAGAAAGGTAGGAGTAGTATGAGCAAAAAAGAAAAATTTTGTTATTAATGGGTCTTCATTCTTTGGGGTTAGGTTATATTGCTTTCTGGGTTCATGAAAGATTTGAAACCTGTTGAAGTTTCAGGTCTTCCAGAAAAAAAAAAACATACTAAGAAAGTTTAGCTTTAAGAGATGCATCACAAGGAGTTGACTTATGGCTTATTCTAGGGTATGGCTAAGGAAGTCTCTGCTCTTCAGAGCAGGCAATGAGGAATGGCAGCCCAGAGCTCTGAAGGAAGAATTTAATCTATAGACCACAGGCAAAATGTTTTCATCTTCAGGAAAGCATTGGTTCTCATGTATGATCTTAGTACAGATGGAATCAGTCCACCCAACTGTCCTAGGACAATCACCTCTACTTAAAAGTTAACTGATTTTGAACTTCAATTATATCTTCAAAACACATTCACAGACAGCCACTCCAGACAAGTGTTCATTCAGTTTTATAGTTGAAGATCCCAACCCATTAACCTGACACATAAAACTCACCACCACACACTATAACCCCAGATATGGAGAAAACAGGCCCCAAAAGGAAAAAAAAAAAACAAAGGGTGGGGCTGGAAAAAAAGCACACTTTACTGACAGTTTAGCTATCCTAAGGCTGATTAGACCTGATTTCTGGATTTAAACTGAAATATAGAAGTCGTTTTCTTATGGCTTGTGTTACCATTCCTAAAGGCACTTTGTCATAATCAAACTGACAACCTGCCTGCTTAGGAGCTTGTGGGTAGAGTTTCTCAGAGATGTGCTTAATTGAAATCACACTTGGAGATTCTATCTCCACTTTATAATCGAAGGATTTGCTTTGTTTTTAAACTGGAGTAGAAGAGAGGATGAATGGCTGGTATATTTGATGATACATAATCACATTAATACTTTATTGCCACATTTGTCAATATATTAGTGCAATATGTTATCATATACATTATTAACTGATGCTGTTAAATGTTTTATACTGATCTTTTACATTTTTTATTTCGATTGTGATAAATTTGGATCCAAGGGATCTTTTTTCTTTCAGAACAAGGGGAAGCAAAAATATCGCATTAAAGAGACTTCTAAGGACTGAGCCCAGTCTCACAAACAAAGAACACAGTATTTTCATCCCCCATCATTTTTACCTACCCTTTCTCTGCTCAGCAACTTCAGGTATTAGCACTTAAAAGAGGTAGATCGACGGGCACTGCACAGAAGAAACCCGATAATTCCCATCTTTGGCAATATCTCTGTAGCTCATCGACAGAGGCTCCCACATTGTGTGATGGTTGTGAGGTGGCCTTCGATAAACCTGGATTTACAGCTGAGACTTCCTCCTCCAGCGGAGTATTATTTCTAAATGTTATCTCTTGAAGTTGGGATTATGTTCTTAACTGTAATTATAGAGTGGTGCCATGGTTCCTGAGCAGAGGCCAAAAATTAAGGCTGATTTGACACGTTCCACTATCTTGTTTAGTGTTTTTTATTTTTTCATTTGGGGAGGTTAGAGGAGAAAGAAATATTACAGAATGGGGATTTCTTTAAGTATGGTGGCTTTTATATTTAAAAGATTACCAAGAGAGTGACAATTTTGTATCATGAATTTCTTATGGTTTGCTTCACAGAATATAAATTGCATCCTACATTCCCAAGACTACCTGAATCTTAGAAAATCACTATTCCTAAAAGGTTTTGTGTAACTAAATTTTCTGCTTACAGAATGTGAGTTTGCTATTTAAAGCAATATTCATGTCTCCATTTATAAAACAAATAATATCCTTTAGTTTTCTCAAATTATGATTTATATATTAAATTTGATTTAAAACAGGAATCACCAAGCCACTGGGAGATATATATATATTTTAGGTATATATATATATATATACCTAAAAAGAAACGAATATATATATATATTCGTTTCTTTTTTGGTACCTGGGATTGAACGCAGGGGTACTTAACCACTGAACCATTTTCTATCTCCAGTCCCTGCCCTTTTTTGTTTGAGACAGGGTCTCACTAAGTTGCTTATGGCCTCATTAAGTTGCTAAGGCTGACTATGAACTTATGATCCTCCTGCCTCCGTCTCCCAAGCTGCTGGGATTACAGGCAAGTGTCACCCCACCTAGCTGGGATATATGTTAAAAGTGGTCAATAGAAATCTAGAAGTTTCTTCATCCGTTCTGTACAGAAATTGAGGTATCGTGGTGTACATGGTGAAGTCAGTCTACCATTACAAATCAGCTCTGATTTTAGTGTTTTACCACTATGAAAATAGAGGTGTTACATACCCTCAACATCCTAAACCTGAGTTGTAAAGTTGGTTAGTGTTATGGTTTAGGTGTGGAGTGTGCCTCAGAAGTTCATGTACATGATAATGAAAGAATTTTCAAAGGGGAAATTATTAGATTGTGAGTGGTGTAAACTAATTGATCTGTTAATCTACCAATATAGATTATCTGATTGGCAGGTAGGGTGTGGCTGGAGGAGGTAGGTCACTAGGGCTATTCTTTTGATATTCATATTTCTTCCCTTGTGAGTGGAGCTGTCTCTGCTTCCTGGTTGTCATTCCTGAGCTGAGATGATTTCTGCAACCATACCCTTCCACCACAATGTTCTGCCTGCATATGGACCCAGAGCCACAGAGTCAGTTAACCACAGAATGAACCTCTAATGTCATAAGCCACAATAAACTTTTCCTCCTTTAATTGTTTTTGTCAGATGTTTTGGTCACAGCAACAAAAAATCTAACTAAATCAGGTAGTAAATAAGTTGATCTCTAAAGTCTTTCCTAGTTTTGATTTCTTTGGATTATCCCCCATAATCCTTTCCAATCCAATCTAACAAGCTTTCTGTGTCTCAGACTCATATTCATCCCTCTGTATGATAACCAAGGTGATCAAATATATATAATTTCTGGCAAATAACTTTACTTCTGTTACTCAATGTTTTGCAATCTATTCATAAAATATTCTTAGAGAATGCATGGACAGGGGACAGGGAGCCATGCCACTCTTCTTCAGGGCACAGATGCTCCACCACAGGACACGAGTGGGCATCCCAGAATTGTATCTCCATTTGCAACTCCTTCATACTTAGATTAAGCAAAGGTTAAAATAGAATGAAAAGTATGTACTTCATAGTTTGTTTGATTCAATACATGCTTTTAATATGATATAGCAAACTATATTATGAGAGGGGAAAAATGATGAGAAAAATGATGCCCAGTGTTATCTGTGAAGTGGATTGAATTAGGAGAAATTCATTCCTGCTGGAGTATCATGCATGTCTTCTCTGGACTCGCTGAGATTGATGGACATCAAAAGAGCCACTCCACTCTCACCTACATCAAAGACTTTTTTAGCAACCAGAGAGAAAAATGTGTCTGAACATGATTTAATAAACCTTATAAATGTCTATGCTTTAAGCACACATTATTAAAAACTTTAATTCCTTTTTATAAATCTTTTTGCCTCCTATTCCCCAAATTGTGTCTTTTATCAGAAGTATCATTAAAGTATTATATCAGAACCAGAAAACCTCTTTTCTCTTTAGAACCCATCTGAATAATGCTAGGGGTGATATGGATAGCCTTTCTGCCCTTTCACATCTGAAATTTAATGCTATATTTCATCAGTTTATCATCACCTTTTTTAATGAGGCTGCTTTATTTCAAAGTTAGATCTCAAACGTCAAGGGTTACCGACATCCTGACAATAGAAACTGATCCTATACTAAAGATCAACACTTATAACACCATATGAGGCATATTCACATGACAGGCTTGCTTTTTTCCCCCATTTTACAGATGGAAAAAAATATTGTCTCTCAGCACTTAAGTAACTTGCCTGAATTCATCAACCATTTGGAAGTAGTGCTAGCTTTCAGATTCAGGTCTGAATGTCTTCAAACTCTATGCTCTTATAAATAATAACATCATCTTTCCTGGGAAATGGAAGGCTTTTGAGGCTGGGGACCAGAGGAGAGTCATCATATCCCCCATGCTCTGGCTTGCTTCCTTTCTTATAGCATTGTGTGACAAGTATTTCTGAATTAGAGGTGAATGTTGGCCACCCCTTTCATGACTTTATAGCGTTCAATCACACTGTCTCTCCTATTCCTTGTTCCACATGCTTCTCATTTTCCTGTCCTAGCATTCCTGTCTCAGTGATGATTGAGCAACAATTCCTTTGAACTGTCCCCTTCCCATGTCTGTATCCTCTCTCTAGTTCTGTTATGTTTAGTATGAGGGCTGTGACCAGAACTCCCTGGGAGAACCAAGGAGATCCAGTCCACCTTCACCTTGGCTTTATGCCTTATATTTTCAGTGCCTTACCAATGGTGGAAGAAATTTCAAACGTACATTGACACAGACTTCAAGCAAGAGATTTGACTGTTTCATCAACAGTTCTGCCTTAATGAGCACAGACCTTAATTATCAGCAGAATGAGAGAAAAAAATGCTGAAGAATGGACAATTATTTTATATCATTGATGCTCAGTCTATGTCATCTTCTTGGAAAATGAAATAATAAATTTTCCTCTTTTATTGGCTATCCTTTTAAAAGTAGAAATGATACCCTATCCATGGGCAAAAAGGTGTGATCGTTCCCATGACTGTGAAGTTTAAATGCGGATCTAGAGTCAGACATGATTATTTCCAGAGTTCAGATCTGTGTTTTTCCTCTTTCTTGCTTGCTTTTGCCTTAGTCTTTTTTTGTGTCATTTTTCAATCTCATTCTTTCTAACTGCATTTAATATTCTCTAAATGGCCAACTGTGGCCACAACTGAGAGTTGTTCATCAAAACACTGTCTTCTCATCTTCTTAGAGTGATATGACATTTCCTGGCTCCTGCTGCACTTGAATGTGGCATGTGATTGAATTTTGACCCATGGAATACGAGCAGAAGTGTTAGTGTCATTTCTGGGCTGTGACTTATAACGGGTATGATCACTCCACATTCCTTGCTATCTACCCTGTCTCTCTCCCTGGTGAAGATACTATAGAATCTCTGTGGGACAGTGATGCCCTGAACTCTAAAGGACATCAGGTACTGAGTTTTCATGGGAGGAAAACCCCAGGTCGACTACCAATATTTGAACTATTAAGACGTTCTCTGGAACGTATGCCAACAAATCACTCCAGCTTGTGTTATTCACAACATGCTGTATTCAAACAAAAACTGTCTTTCAGGATACCACAGACTGAAAATAGCCACAGGATTTTAAAGATAAGCTTGAACAAAGGCATCTCAAATATACAAAAAAGAGTAATATTTCCAGAAACCAAGATCACCAAGTTGAAGAATTTTGCCCATAAACCAGTAGTGTGATTCAAGGAACTTCATAAAATGCAGACTCTTAAGCCACACCTCACAGATTCTGTTTCAGATGGTGCAGACATGACTCATGAATCTGCATTTTAAAGTAGCTGGGGATATTCTGATGCAATTGGAGCATTTATGGACCTACTAATTAGAAAAAAAAGCAAAATAATTATTTTGCTCAAAAAGGCCAGTTTGGAAGCTGGGGCTAGCAACTATCATTTGTTTTAATCCTCTCATTTTTAAAAAGTTTTCTGTTAAAAGAAAGCATATTCATTAACTGGCAAAAAAAATGAACATTTTAAAATCCCTATGACTAAATGTAATTAGTAATTTGTAGTATGTTTTATTATGTAGAGGGCATTAATTCAAGGCCTGCCCATAATCATTGCTAATTGAATTGTATCAACTAAAGTTGGTTTGTATAAAGGCAGTTCTCAACCCTGCCTACACATGGGAATCACCTGGAGAGCTTTACAAAGCTCAGTACTTGAGTTCCACCCACGAGTTGTTGACTTAATTAGATGCTGGACAGTCTAGGACTCATGTTTTCAACAGATTTTTAGGTGATGCTATTGCATAACTAGTGTTCAGAAACATTGTTTTATGTTAGTGGTTCTCAAAATGTGGTTCTTAGATCAGCAGTTTAAGCTGATTAATTAGAAATACAAATTCTTACACCCTAGATCTGCTGAATTAGAAATGCTTGGGGTGGAGACTAGCAACTGCCTGAATCTTGTCCATGTACACATTATAGAAAAGAACCACTGGTATAGGCAACATTTTCCAAATGTGATTGATAATAGCAGTTAGCAAGGGAAGGTTTTAAGAATAAAGATCCCTCAGTTTCAACATCACTGCTAATTTCTAATCTACAAAATGCAAGAAGGAAAGCCAAAAAGCCGCCTCCTCCTCCTCCTCCTCCTCCTCCTCCTCCCCCAAACTCTTCCTTCTCCACCTTCTAACATTCTAAAGATTCGACACCCCGAAACCACCATGGGAACCAACAGAAAATGTATGTTCTATAAAGTCCACCAGCTTGGGAAACCTGTGTTTTATACCTGCTGCTGTGTGGAACTGATCAAGCAACCTTGGACAGGGTTCTTTTTCCCTGCCCTTGAGTCAAAGGTTCTTTACAGGTAGTTGCTGACTCCCACACTTGTAGGAGAGCTGTAATATATGTGAATAAAATTTTAAGCTTCAAAGCTCTGTGAAAACAGGAAGTATTACTATCAGATGGTTTTCAAGGATAAGAGAATGTTTCCTTCTTTATCTCTGCCTCCACTTTCTTACCACCAATATCACCAATATGTCCCTTTCATTTCTTCTTCTTCTTCTTTTTTTTAGTACCAGGCGCTGAACCCAGGAGTGCTTAACCGCTGAGCAACATCCCCAGCACCTCCCATTTTTTTAAAGAGTGAGAGACAGAGAGAGAAAAAGAGAGCAACTTTATTTAGATTTTCATGTTGCTTTTGTTGCTCCCACACTTCGTTGTGTATGTGGTGCTAGCGTTTGAATCCACATCCTTGCACTCCAAGCAAGGGTTGTAAATGCTGAGCCACTGCTCCAGCCCCACACCCACAGCCCTTTTTAAATTTTTTTTTAATTTTTAATTTTTTTTTTATTTTTTAAAATTTGAGACAGGCTCTGGCTAAATTGTTTTGGTCCTCACTAATTTGTTGAAACTGGCTTTGAACTTGCAATCCTCCAGCCTCATCTTCCTGCTAGCATGCCTGGTTCATTTCTTCTTCTTTCATAGAAAACCTGGTGGTGAAAGACACCCTGAACTCTGTTCTCTTCTTTATTTCCATAATGATCTAGAACTAAGCTTTGCCCTAGATAGTGTGTTTTGTAATATAATACCTGTCTGTAGCTTCTTCTTTCTCTCTCTTATCTGTCTTCCCTTTGTCTTTTTCTGTCCCAGATCATGTCTCTCCATTTCATCCTCTTTCTCTTTTATTATTATTACTAAAGGATCATAAAGTGGAATTCAGGTTGCTGAGCTTTCCAAGACAGATGAGGCCAAGCGCTCCACTGGGAGCACTCGGCACCAGCGATTCTCCGTATCCCAGCATATGGAGTCGAATCTCCAGGCACTGACATTAACACTCCTGCTTCAGGTAACTCATTTAGCTTTGGTGTCATTTTACAATAAATATACCATCCACCGACACAAATTAGACAGCTATTGAGATTAATTTTGAGGCACTATCGGCAACATCTTAAATCAAAAATCATTCTTTATTAGCATGCTTGGCGGTATAGTATGCCTGCCCTCCCCCTTCCTGATCCCTGCCACAAGAATAAATGAGGCCCCATGGTTGACACAGCGCATCAAGTGTTTTATAATAGTCTAATTGTAGCTAATGGTTTGTGCAGCTAATTAAGGCCCTATGAATTACAGTAATCAGTCAGGCTCATCCTTTAAACCAGATAGTTCTATTCAACCATTCCTTTAGTAAAAAACAAAATATATAACTATATATCTATAAGTACGTACACTTACACATACATATGCATATACATATACATATACATGAGCTGTGATAAACAGCTAACTTCATTTGCACACAAAAATGACAGGATTGATATTTTTCTCTCATAATAAAGTACTTATTTCCAGAGATGCAGATATTTCAGCAAAAATTTAGTCACTCTTGTTGGGGACATGGTAGAGTCCTCAGTGTGACATTTGCTGGAAAACTGAAAATTGAGTTAGCCCCTCTCTCCTCCCACCTCACACAATCTATTCAGGTTGCAGACAAAGAGTTACCATTTGGTATCTCTTTTGATTGTGAGGATGGAGATGACTCAGAAAAATGGTGAGATAGAAGCTACCTAAATCAAATGATTGAAAATTAATAATGGACCATTTCCATTTGCCAGTTGGAGGGTTGATGATTAGGTTCTTCTCCTGGCTGGAAGAGCTTAGTGAACAATTCAGGGGAAATTAGCAAAAGGAATGGGATGGTCTTCTTTTGCAATGGACTTATTTTGCAGAAAATATCTTATATAGAAGATCCATTAAATTACAAAGGTGCTCTCCAAAGGCACTGAAAGGCACTTCATTTCTTCCATTTAAAACTTAACTGGATAGAGCAGGAAAGGACTTTGGAAGCAATTCTGTAAGGACTCTAGGGAACAGAAGAAGAGAGCAATAGGTCTTTTCCAGCACTTGTATGTTTGATTCTTTGAGAAAGAAAAAAAATCTATAGAAATGTCATCAGCATGACTTCTACTCGTACAACAAGTGCCCCAGTGTCCTAGGGTCTCATTGCCAACGAAAAGTGGGAAAAGAAACAGGGATTTTCATGAAGGTCACATGTTTCCGTTCTTTCCAGCTCACAATCTCACAAAACTGGTAAGGACCTTGAAAGTTCAGCCAGTTATTCACGTTGTTTTTAGATAAGAATAGATTTCTCCTTCCAAAGAGAGGGCTGGAGAGCTAGTTAGCTCCATCATGTAAAAATGCATTCCCAAGGCATAGGCTAAGGGCAAATTCTCAATTGCTGCAACTACTCTTTCTATCTAGTCCACATTTTTTAATATAATGGAAGGCCATTTCTTTATAATCTTATAATTTTATGATCTTTGCAATTCTTCCCTCATTTGCCAATTCAAATTAATTTTATTTCATTAAATTGCCCCAGTAAGTCTTACTAACTCAAAAATGTGGTGTAGTAGAAAGTTCATTGGTGAAGAAAAAATTTAAACTGGATTTTAGGTTTGTAGCATTGGGCATTTATATTGATAGATGGAAACCATCTGTATCCTCTTTCTGAAGGATTTAATGTTTCCTTATTTCTAAAGTGTTGGCTTTCAAACTAAAATACTTGCCATTATGCCTGTCTGTGTAACAAATTCAGTGTAATTTGTTCTGAAAATGTTATCTGCTTATTTATGTACCTTTGTTTATAATTTTGCAGGGCTGTGAATGCATTTTTCATGGTCACTATGATGACATTAAAAGTGTTCTTTTTACCTGCTAAATACACTTTGTGAAGCATTATCTGCATGTTGACATTTGATTATGTGAACTTCAAAGCTTTCTGTGAAGTTCTTTCCTTTGAAGATGACCAGATGTTGTAGGAAATCAGATTGAGGGAGATGAAGAGTGTTATTTCCTTGGCTCACATCCCCACCCTCTCCTTCCTTCTCTTTCCACATCCCCACCTTGCTTGCCACAGTGGTCCTTGTACTCTTTGTGTGGTTAAAATTTCATTTTGTGTTGACTTAGATAATTTTGAAATATATGATTTTGTTTCAAGCCAAAAAAAGTTTGCCCATAGTTGGGAAGCTGGTAGGGTTGTAGCTGGGCTTTATTTATACTGCACCAAAATTGAGATTTGATTATGGCTTTTCCTTGCATGTTGCTTGCCTTCTTCTACAGGTATACACATAGTTTGTTCAGCATATGAAATGGCTTTTCTAGTTATCCTGGGCACAATACATAGTGCTACTTTGCCTTATTGGCTTTTGGCAATCTGGGGGAATATATAATCTCTTTCTGCCCCACCTCAGCCCTAAACTTCAAGCATCTCAGAAATCAGTCAGGGTGCATGTGTGATCCTACTCATCTACCACCATACTCACTGAACCCCATGGATGGAGTACTGAATACCCTTTTGGCAGCTAAAAAATGCCAGCTCTATCTGAAAAGTTTATCATATTCATGTTTGAAATTCCAGAGTATTCCAATTGGATGGAAATTCACCTGTCTGTAAGTGCTAGATCTGGGCCAGATCAAACCCAAAGGTCTTTAGTCTGAAAAGCCTCTGTGATTTTCTGATTGACACATCTATTGAATGAGGGCAACAAAGCCATGGTTGCTCATGAACAGCAGACTGCAGAGTCTGGCCAGCTGCTTTTGGTTGACTTAATGTCATTTTTCTTGTTTTGCTTTGATCCTACTCCAGAAAGTGGACACTGTATGGGCTGCATGTATAACTACTGTATGCACCAGTTTCAGAGTCATAGGGCTTATTTTGAAAGAAAGATTAAACACATGAATTATTGCAATGAATTAAGCTGCCGGCTTGCTTTACTCTTAGCATCTAGTATCAACATGGATCCCATTCAAAATATAGGGATGATATGGAAAAGCACGGAGCACCAAGGATATCCACGTACTGTGGGAATGTTTCATAAAAGCATCTTGCATGTGGATCCAACTTCACGATGGCTCAGGACATTTCTACCCATTCTGCTCTTGCCTATTGTAGTCATCCTATTATCTCAGAATCGAGAGATGTATGCTTTCATGCCCTGCATGAGGCAGGACTGGGTTCAACATTGCTACTGTCCATACCCACAGGAAATATAAAAATATCACCACATTGCTTGGTTTAGTGTATGAAGGATCTGTAATTCCTGAGTTTCAGAATTTACACATTCATTTTTTTTTTTAAATTTTGAAGACTTCGGACGAGGTTAACTGTGCGTTGGGGGCTAAAATGCAAGGCAAGTGTAGGTAGAAAGAATATGCATCATAAGATTCTGGGTTTCTTCTGGAGAGGAAAAGTAGTTCAGGCAAGGGAGGGGAAGTACAGTCTGGAGTTACCCACTGCATTTCAACAGTGGACCTCAGCTGGAGCAATATCATCCTCACACGGTAGGCAGGAACAATGATGTGAGCCCGTGGATCTATCCTCTAGCCAGCACTGTCTCCCTTCTGGTATACAAGTATCACCTACTATTTGGACCTCAGTACAACTCTGGATTCCTTCAGGAAGCCTTGCCAGTGCACACCAGGCTGAACCACCTCTCTTTTTCCTGCACAGAAGTTTCTTACTATGTCAGACTTCCATCCCATGTACCTGTGCATTGGTTTGGTATCCAGCTTGTGGTTTGTAGAGGCTAATATGGAAATTAATTCACAGCTCTAGAATTTATATCAGGTAAGGTACAAAACTTGAGAAAATTTCATGGGAAAATTAAGGCAAAATTTTATGAAAAAGAGAGATGATTTCAGACTGGGAAAATGCAATAAGGAGCATTAAACTGAATTTATCTCAACTTCTCCAGGAATGTTGGCTCATCAACCAAGGAATTCAATTTACAGGTTATTTGAAAGCAGACTTGACTTTTAAAAACACTTTTTAAGATAAAAATGTGGTAAAAATGATTATTAAAATGCAGCTAATGATGGCACTAGTTTTCATTTTACCCAGTAAAGAACAGCCTATAAAACGAAAGCTGGAGTAGACTTCTGGGTTTGTTTCTGACCTCTGACACATAAGCTGTGTGACCTTGGGAGTGTTACTTAACTTTTCTGTGTGTCTTTCCTCATCCATAAAATAGTAATTATTTAGTATCTCCTCCATAACAGTATTAGGAGGATTATATGGTTCAATGGATTAACGTATGCAAAGTTCTCAGAATACGTACCAACAGATAATATAAGTTTAAGCTTTTAGTATTTTTTTTAGTATTTCTTGGGATAGTAATAAATATTAGAAAAGCTTCAGTTATATAGTAGATATCCAGGATATCTGGATCTGAATTATAAATCACACTTCCCTGACAAAATATTACCCCTACGGATGTCTTGTTGTTTTGGTGACATGAGAAAAAGAAATGCAAAATATGATCCATTTTCCAAGATTATAGACATAGAACTATAAATTTAAGCATAGGGAACTTCATAAAACATTTAATAAAATTATGAAACATTATAACTTTCCATTATCATTCACCATCTATAAAATTGTAATTAGTGTTTGTTAAAAATCACAAAAGTGACAAGACTACTTCTGTGCCAAATGAAATCAAATTGTTGAGCACTGGAATTAAATTCACTTTGATGTGATTTGGATCAAGACCATGGTAATAATCAGTTTTGTCCTATGGCCACGTTTTCTGTTTTCAGCAGTTTAGGCTTTTTTAAAGGAAATATAGACACCTTTTGATGTTGCAAGAAAAAATAGAATTTTAATAACTGATTATCTCTATGCCCCTCGAATGTCTCATTGTCTCCATCCATGAAAAGGAAAAATAATCATTTGGCTTAAAGTTTATGATAACTCTGTAGCAGTATTCAGTTCTTAACTAACCAGAATTTATATGTAAAATTTCCATTTAGTCACTTTCCATGTTGGTTATAACTCCCCTCCTGTGTCCAAATAAATATGGTTTAAAGATTCTCTTGCAATAAACAGTAAGTCAATATTTGTATAGAAAAGGCAATAAAACCTGGAAGTAGAGGAACTGTTGCTTTGTCACATGGTTACCAATACCATGTTTTCTCAATCAGAGATAACAGATTATTTGAATGATTCTGTAGCATCATTCTGATCATACAGAAAAGTGCTTTGTTGATGGGTAAGTCATATAGAATAGCTAAAGACGGACAATCCAAAGAGTAGACCAACAATGTCAATCACTATCTTCTATCTTCTCTCCACCAAAGCATAACTTTTTATAGTACAAAAGAACCCTTTCCCATTCCATTCCTATCAAAATCTGCATTGTTTGTTTATGCACAGTGATCCAGATGCATGTCCCTACAATTTGGGGGCTATCATTTGTAGTATCAGTAAGTGTGTCATTCTGAACTATCAACCAAGAAACAATTGCACAAGTGCCATGAGTTTCCAACTTCTGATAGGCAAGAGGGAAAAGTCAGTATTCACTTATTGTTCACAACATTATACTTTATAGGATATTCCATTCCCTCTGAGTCTTCCTGCCAGCGTATTCTTCCCCTATAATTGCACTTCCTGTTCAATGCAATTTAATATTTTCCTACTCCTGTGGATATCCCAAGACTATAAAATTTTCACATATTAAAAATCTACAGAAGAAGAAAAATCATAATTATATGATTTAATATCTATTTTTCAGGAGCTACACAAAAAGCCCTATACAAGTTGGGTATCAATTGCCTGAAATGCTTAGGAACAAAAGTGTTTTAGATTTTCAATTTTTTTGGATTATTTACATTCACATAATGAGGTGTCTTAGAGATGGAATCAAAGTCAAAACAAAAAAATTATTTATGCTTCATATGTAGTTTATACATATATTCTGAAGGTAATTCTATATAATAATTTAGTATTCTCATGTTTTTACTGTAACCCACCACATGAGGTCAAGTATGGAATTTTCCATTTGTTAGTATCATTTCAGTGCTCAAAAAGATAGTTTGGAGCATTTCAGACTTCTTATTTTGGATAAGGAATGTATATGTTAGCTATTCATTTTTATAACATATCTATAATATTTTGTTACCAGAACTGTTTTTCAGATGGTAGCAATGGTGCTCAGAAAGCTTTCATTCTTTGTTTAAAATTTCAGAGAAGAGCTGGGATTTGAACTCAGTTATATATGGCCATATGTCTTTAAAATCTAATCAAGGAATTCCAGTTTCCATCTCAGGGCAGCACTCTCTTAAATTTCACTTGACAGTCGAGCTCTGACTTGTTTTCTGCTATATTCTGTGACTATCAAATAATTCCCCTCTTCCTTGGTGTTCCTATTATACTAAGAGAGTGTGCCACTAATATTATAATTTCACTGTATATTGTCATATATTTTAATAAGGGTCTACTTTCTCTCTACCAAACCTCTAAAGAGGCTATTGGCTGATTAACACAAAGAAGCCCGTGCCTCATTTTTTTTAATATGCGTAGAACTAGTGATCCATGCATATCAAATAGTTTATGAACACTTGTTGACATTCCAACAACTGGTTACAAATAATGGGTTGGGGCTATATTACCAAAGAACATGGGAAAGAATAGAAAGTCTGTAAAATAGGTCCCACGAAAGATGCTTTATGTGTCGATTCCGAAAGTCCCTGATTGACATCGTTCTACCTCGTAAGCTTTAGATTAAATCAGCTATTTGAGAACATCTTACTACTTTCTAAGCATCATATTTGTAATTGACACTTCCTTGAAATGTGCAAGGCAGAGATGGCCTTGTCCACTTTGAATCCTCTCTGCTGATGGCCAAAAGTATGGTTTATGAGGCTAATCCATGTTGGTGAGAAAATGCCAGAACAATAGAAATCTGGAGGTCTCAACTCTCCTATGTGCCATTACCAAGTTTTGCCTGTGATTTTTTCCACCACCAATAATGTCTCACTCATGCCTGAATCAAGACAATTCTCACAAAACAGTGTTTGGGCAGTTCAATGCAACAAAACATAGGTGAATAGAAAAAGTATTGAGATTATCACAAAACTCTTGCATTTAGTGGGAAGATTGATAGAGATTCCAGGTGATATTATTGGCCAATCACAACTCTTCTTCCTTCTGATACTATTCCATCATGTATTCAATGCATCCACTTTCAATTATTCATAGTTATCAAATCGTATAGGTAGTTTCTGAAGGAAAGTCTGGCTACCAAAATCAAAGTATATGAAAGAACACAATGTCTCCATCTTCAAGGGGCATATCACTATCAGTAAGCATACATAGGTGAGTAGGGTGAAAAAGGGTGATGCTAGAAGTTGAGATGTCTGTTGGTACCTAGAGGTTCCCAGTTTTATTCTAAGTGCAGCAAACAGAATTAAAAGTAAGGCATGGTTCTTGAAAATGGAAGATCAGCATCAAAGTAATAGTGGACTCATAAAGAGGTCATTTAAATATGAGATAGCCCTTATTATGGTAGAGTCCCCAGAGATCATAGAAGAAATGTAATGAAGACCCTAACTGGTTTGAGTGTGGTAAAATGAAGGGAATTTTCTTAGATTTGAGCCTCCAGCTACTCTTGAATTGCATTAAGAGAAGAAAATATGTGCCTAAAGATGAGAAGACAGGACATTGAGGAGGGTATTTTAGAGAGTTACAATATGAACAAAAGCAAAGGGATATGTTTAAACAAGACCATGACTAATAATGACTATAGAAATAGTTGATTGGATGTCACCACTGAACTGCAGCTCTAAAGAAAAATTGAAGCTCAAATTTAGTTCATAATAAAACATTGAGACCAAAGAAAAAGCCTGATGATATCAATTGAGCCAAAATAAAGCAATGGCTTAGGGGGTTATGAAAGATGCAATTTGAAATCATCAAAGGACAAATCCTAGAACTTATTAGTGAATAAGTACATTTGAAAAGAAATTAGAAGACTGGTAGTTTTAACCAGTGTGAGTGGACTAAGTCTCACTAGAGGACATTCTGAGTTATCATAGTTTGGAACAATCACTTCCAAAGGCTAATTCCACAGGTGGCAGGGATCAGTTATAAGGAGATGGGAAGCGTAGATTTGGGAATGGCACTGTATTGCTCCAAATCCTTTAGAGGGGTTTATAGAATATTCATATCTCATTTTCTTCCTCAAAACATTTTGCATTTTAGTTATATTTCTCTGTATGTTATTGTGAGAGTCAGTATGGAGACTGGCTATAGATCTTAAGGTCTTTACTTCAGATTCCATGGATCTCAGTTGATATTTTTTAAGACATAGAGAGAATCAATTTTCTTTCATTTTTCATGTGGCTTTCATTGCTCCGACACTTTACTGTGTACATGGTGCTGGGGTTCACACGCACATCTTTGTGCATGCCAGACAATTGCCATAACCACTGAGCCACCACTACAGCCCCTCAGTTGATATTTTAAATGGTTGTGAATTTCTTAAAAATATATTTAAGTTGTCTTCATCTTCCTAGGTGGAAAATCCATAAGAGTTTATCTCAAGATCCAAGAAAACCTCACCAGCTCTTTGAAGAAGTTCATGATACCAAATTATTTAAAATATGCTGGAGTAGATACAGGGAGTATTACTTGTTTGCCAGAGGTCACACCAACTTTTTGTTATAAGACACAACAGAGTTAAATTTACAAGTGAGGACAAATGTTTTGGTACCAGTTGATTAATTTGTGACCTCCCCCCTTTTCTGACCAGTGCATTTCTTATAATAGGTCAGAATACTGTGGAAGCATAGTGGATCCACACATGAACTTTTCAGTTTCTAGAATATCTTGAAAAATTCTTATCAAGAGAATATTTGCTATGTAGAGTCTGTTGATATTTTTCCTGAATGTTTCTTTCAAGCCAGAAATTGAGCTTCCAGATTTACATTTCAGTTAACTGGAAAAAAGGGATAAAATGAGTGGTTATAATTTTGGATTAATCACCCAAACCTAACATAAATCTCAGATAATTTTTGCTCTGGAAACCCAATGTCCTACCTGGGTTTCTGTCCAAGGTGAAAGAGGAACAAAGAAGCTTCCAATTAAAATTCTGCTAAGAGTATCTGAGCTCATATCCTCATCATTATCCTTTCAAAATAAAAAAATAAAACCACCTTCCCAAAGGTGTCCTCAGCATAATGGATTTCAGAAATAATCTAGTCCATGATTAGATAGAGAATAAGCAAAGGGAATGCTTCTCACTTCCATGTCCTCCATGTGAGGCAGGTTTCAGAAATGAAAGATGCTGCTCCCCAGCTTGTTATTTCTGATATCTTCCCAGTTTTCTCTGACATTTGGGGAATATTTGGAATTCTATTTTAGGAAGAGCTGTCTCTCCATCATGTATTAGAGATCTACACTCCTTCATAATGTGTAATCCAGACCAAACCCAAGAAAATAAATTATTGTTTTCATATCAAAGACTATAATGAAGCTCTCTGATTCACAAAGTACTTTTTAGAATCCTTAGAAGATCCAGTCTTTGTCTGATTTCCTTTACCAGTTTCTTAGACCATGAGCATCTCCAAGAAACAAGCATCAGAATCAAGTTTTGAAAGCAAGGACTGCCATCTCTGGGTTGTTACTGTATTATCTTGTTAGGTTTTAGAAAAACGTGAAGCCTTCCTAATGATCTGAGACTTGACTCCTTAAGTTTTCATTTCATTAGATGCTTATTTGATTGTTCAACAAATAAATTTCTGAATAAAAAATAAATTCAATTAAAAAGCATTACCTTATTAGTAGTAAGTGATATATTTACAATACTCTATTACTATTATTTATGAAGGCATGGACATTTTCTACAGATGGAATAGAAACTTTCAGTGTTCACCCACATATGGTCTTATCCTTTTCACACTACGTTAGAAGAGTCAGGTCTGATTCTACTATACATATTATTTGTATGGAGCTACGTGGTTAGCTCTGATCAGTGGGTTTTTGGTGAATTTGATGTGTATCCCTTCTGGGCCAGAGTGTAGGATTGCTCATATCAGACAATTATAGAATTCCCATGACCATTATAGAAGTTCCTATTGATATGAAATTCATCTGATAAGATTTTCTGGATACTAAGACAATATCAGGAGCACAGTGTCCTGAAGTATGGCCCCAACCCATAGCAGACTTCTCTCGTATGTTGAAGAATAAAGCTTTTATTATGTTTAGCCATTCAAATGTTTGTCTACAGTATAAGCCTTCTCTGAATGAAACAATGAAGAGGTGTTATGAAATATTATTTACAAAAGGCTTTTGATGTTGTATGATAAAAGTAGGAAAATGTTTACATGGAAGAATAATATAGGGAAAATGATAAATGTTGAGGTGTATAATTTACACTGGAGACAAAGTGAACAATTAATGTTCACTATAATATGGTGAGTAAATCAGCTGCAAGACATAGGTTAGAAGGTCATCACCAAATTGTTCATAATTCTGTTGACAACAGGTGATCATTTATTGTTGCAGGGTTAATTTTAGGATGAAGAATTAAAGTGGGCTGGAGAAAATGAACACGTTTTTAAAGATCTAGGTAAAACAATAACATCCACAAGAGATTAAAGATAAAAGAGGGGCTGGATCAGGGGCTCGGTGGTTATGGCACTTGCCTGGCATGTGCAAGGACACAGGTTAGAATCTTGGCACCACATACACAAAGGAATGTCAGACCAATGAAAGCCACATGAAAACCTAAATAAAATTGATTCTCTCTTTATCTCTCTCTCACTGTCCCTCTCACTTTAAAAAATAAAAAAATAGACATAGGAGAAAAAGAAAGTAGGAAATATAGACATGTGCCAAATAATATCTCACATAGCAAGTTCAATGGTTGTTCCATAAGCTTACAATGGGTCTAAAAATTTCCTACTTCCTAGTGACACTGTAACTACCATAATCATGCGGTGGTAGTGTAACATGTTTGTGGTAATGTTGGTGTAAAGGAGCCTGCATGTTGCTGGTTGCATAAACATCTAACTCGTACAATTATGAACAGTGCATAATACTTGATAATAGTAAATGACTATGTTATTGGTTTATGTATTTACTCTACTACACTTTTATCATTATTTTAAAGTGTTCTCTTTTACTTATAAAATATAGCTTACTCTAAAACAGTATGTTGTGTTTTGCTGGCAGCAACTCATGCTATGCTTGTATAAGAGCACACTACAATGTTCTCACAACAATGAAATCACCTAATGACACATTTCTCATAATACAGCCCTGCCAATAAAGGATGCTTGACTGCATATTTGAAGATAAAATGTTGACAAACAAAACACTTTACTTGACTTGACCATAGACAATTGTTGGGGTGAAGGAGACAGAAGATTAACAAGTGATGCTAAAAGCGCAGGTCACACAGCAGAGAGACATTGTTAACATTGATATTTAAACAGGCTTTGTGTGCCAGTCCACGCACCTTAGATCAGGTCCCTGGGAAACTCTCTGGGTTCCAAGCAACTAACTCAGCTGGCAGCACAACTCATTCTTAAAATGAGGTTGCATAAGATGGGTTTTATATGTCCTTAAGTTCTCACTGAGCCTCAGCCAGTCCTTGCAATATTTACCATAGTACTTCAAGGACAATGGCAGGATTGCTCAGATCAATTTATGTGATTCATATCAGTCTGTCAGGTTGACCCATAGGCCTGGAGAGAGGACACATGTCTTCTCTATATGCTTAGCAAGTGCGTGGAACAACATGCAGAGTCTCTAATTCACAGACATTACAGGAACAAATAATAAAGTGATTGCTGTAAAGTGTAGAAAGAGTAACTGCTTTTCTAGAGTTACAATGGAACTATGGTTCTGTTATGGTTTGAACCTTAAATATTCCTAAAAGGCCCTTATTCTGTAGGCTTGTCATCAGCCTGTGGTGCTTCCTATTGGAAGGTGGTAGGACCATTAGGAGTCGAGGTCTAAAGGAAGGAAGTCAAGTGATTAGGAGAATGCCCTTGAAGGAGATATTGGTACACTTTTTGTCTCTCTCTTTACTTCCCTGACTTCATGCAGAGAACAAATTCCTTCTGCTACATGTCCCTGTCATAATGTATTTTTTGCCCCAAAGCAATCAGGTCAAAGGCCTATAGAATGAAACTTCTGAAACTGTGAGCTAAAATAAATATTTTAGCTTTTCCTTCTTATGAGTCTTTGTTCTCAGTTTTTGTGTCACAGAAATGGAAAGCTTATTAACAAAGATTTAAAAGAATGTGGGGGGTAACAAGAATTAATGGCTAAGAGTATAGAATCTATAAATGAGCACATCTGATTTAAAATTCCTAATCTGCCACTACAAGCCTTTGAAAAATCTCAATTTTCCTCTTAAAAAATCCACCATATAGGTCAATTATAGTACTTAGATGGAATATTGCTAGCAAAGTCCACAACATTGCATATTTTAAAATATCTGTCAGAGTTATTCTTTTAAAGATAAGTCTGATCATGTTACTTTCCTGCTCAAAACATTCAGTTTGACTGGCTATGGCTTCTGTTATCCTTTGGACCTCACCTAACCACCCTTACTATACTCACTGAGTCCCAGCTACTCTGAATTTCTTGCTGCCCCTGGACCACACCAATCTCTTTCCTACCCAAGCTCTCTCACTTTTTCCTGTACTGATTATGATCCATTCCCTAAACTCCTTTCAATACTTTGCTCAAAGGCTACCTCTGCAGGGAGGCCCTCCTCCCGTCTTGGTTAAATCAACTGCCTCCCATGCATACAATCCCTCTTCTCCCTTTCTCTCTTCCCATGACATTTTTCCCTTGTGATACTGATAATTTGCTTATTTATTTTGTTGCATACTTCCTTTAACATACTGTAAACATCATAAGGGCAGAAAGTTTGGGTTGCATTGTTCATTGAAGTGGAAGAATGCTTGGTACATTCTAAACATATAGCAAATATTTGGGAAAAGAATGAACTTCCACTGTCATTAGAAGAGAACAATAATGCCAAAAACCAAATGCGCTACTACTTTTATCTAATGCTCTATCACACTGACCTTCAGTTACTTTTCTGTATCCTGTCACCTTGAGCCACTGTCTCTGATTCACTACAGATCTCCTGAGCATGCACATTGCATAAGAGCAGTATTTGAACCTGAGGGTTGTAAACAGGTAAGAATAAAACAAGCATTAATCCAGGAAGAAAATCTAGTTGAAGAAAAATAACAATTGAAGAGCACTGGACAGATGAGATTGGAGGTCGAAATTGAATGACATTTTTATATTTCTCATCTATTCTGAACTTTTCCACTTATTTGATGAACCCAACACATGGTTTTATCAATAATTACAATCATGGATTCTTCTAGATTCCTGTAGTGTTCTTTCCACATGTCAAGGAATGTTCTTGGTCTTTACTTGGATGAACTCATTTAATCTTAACCATAATCTTAAGGGTCATATTATTGCTCCCATTTTATAGATGAAGAAATAGGTAAGTTGAGCACCTTGTTCTACATAGTTAGTAGGTGATGGAGCAGGGCTATAGTCCCAGGCAGCCTGCCTGTAGAGTCTGTGGTTTTAATTATATTGCATATGAGGTATATAATAAAATAATCTAGTAAATGCTCTCATCATGGTTGAATGGGACCATTTAGGTTGAAAGTGAACCGAAGGACAGATAGAGCTAAGAGATGGGACAAGCTTTGTCTAAGGGTCACAGGACCTGCCTTCCTTGAGGTGGCACTAAATAGCTGTGTGAACACGGTCTAACACTTCACCACAACCAGACTTCAAGTTTTTGTTATATAAAAGTGCTGCTTTGGGATGCAATAGGTCGAATGTTCTCTTATAGAATACAACATATGATTCTATAACAGCATCAGAGAAGGCCTGCGCTATTTGACAGCTCGCAGCATTAATTTGAAAGCAGTAGAGAACATTGTAAAGGATGGAGTCGTCCATATTTCACTTTCAACTCAGACCAACCTCTCTGGGGGAATTTAAATATTGGATATACATGGGAACAAATGTGAACAACTATAACGGCTTTGGAATTATATCCTGTTGGAGAAGTATCAAAAGGCTAGGAATGGTAGGAACAAAGAGTGAGAACATTAACCCTGCACGGACTACTTGTCTGCTAGAGATAACTTATCCTTAAGAAAGTCTTTAAAATGCATCATGGTTTTAATGAACTCTAACTGCACTTCCTCCCCCCTCATGATTCTCAGTTTCTATTGGCTCAGGAACCACTTACTTTTAAGAACAATGAGATATAGGGTCACTCTCATTTAAAAAAAAAAAGCAATCCTTGATGGATATTTCAAGAGTCAAGGTAAAGTCAAAAGCAATGAACAGAAGGGTCTTATCATTATCCATTTGTGGCCAGCTGGACATAAATCAGGACTGGGGATTTTGGTAGCTAGGAAATAAATGTTTGCAAGTGAGACACCAGCTCAGCCTGTGCTCAGAGTGGCTATACTATGGAGAAAGTTGCAGACAGGTCCTGGAACAGAACAGGATTGGGTAAACTCTCAGCTCTGAGCTGCTTTTCAGTGAACCTGGTCAGGGAGACTGTGGCTGCTGTGAGTGGGAGAAGGGGAAGGCTCAGCATGATGCAGACAGAGGTAGAAACTGGAGAAGAGGGCAGTGGGCTTAGCTAAGTCTAAAAAGTACATGAGTGAACTAAAGCATGTCTCTGAGAGCATGTCAGATTTTCTCAAAGCTTGAAGGTACATGTTCTTTCAGCAAATTTTCTTTTGATTCTAATTGTAGGTCTAGTTACAAGAGAAAATACCAAGCAGAAAGGAAAGCTGTGTTTTTCCTAATCTTTATAAAGGCGCATGAAAGTGTGATAAATGTATGAGACTGCAATTCCTGTAATCAGTTAGTAACTATATCATGTATCAATCATTAATATTAAAAAGTGATTGATAAGAATGACTTTACAATATGAAAAGACAGTGACTGTTTCTCTTCCCACCAAATGTGAGAAGAAGACTAAGAAGAATGAAATCACTCAGGACTATTGTGTTTCCCAAGCAGTCACCATGTCAAGTCTTGTTTCAGGAAACTCCTGCTATGGTGCCTGATCAGGTGCATGAGTTCTCTCTTCCAGGATTCATCCTAGCGGCAGCTCAGCTCCTGTGCCACATCACCCTTCATGAGAAGCTGCAGGAAGGCTCAGAGAAACTGTTGCTAATTAATTGATTAGACAACATCATAAAATTTCATCAGCATCCAACGGGTTGGAGGAGTCTCTCTTTCTTGGCTGAGTAAACTTCACAAGCCCATGCCTGAGTGCTATTTACCTCTATTCTCAGTGCCCCAAAATTGATTATATAATAATTGATCATTTGTTAAATATGGGAATTGTATAACAATCACCTTATGCATCAAATTCCTCATGTTGAAGAAAAAAATGCAAGCATTTTCACCTCTCAGTAATGTGTGCATATTCTATTAGACTTCAATCTTGTTATCCCTTGTCTTTTTTCTAAGTCTTGTCTCTCTTACAATTTCTGACTCATTTTTCCTACTAATGGGTCCTCTGCCTTCTACCACCTCAGTTATATGAGACACTGCAAGGAACAAGAGCAAAAGAAAAACATTTCCAAAGCATTCATATATTATTATTATTCAAGCCAAGTGGAGGGTGAATAAACTCAGAAAAATGAGGAAGTCATTATTAAGAAAATGAGAAGTTATGTGTGATTTTTTTCTTCCAGATATCGGTACCTCCATTTTACAGTGGTTTTAAGATTATTGTAGTGGAAACCTGGTTACGGAAATACAGATTTGCCTTCCATCATCACAACATGGACCTCACCATGTGAAGATGCAATTTGTATTTTAAAATACATATTAAATTCCATTCCAGTCCCCAAAGCTATGCTTCCAGCTTTTCCCATCTTGCCACATACGGATCCTCGCTGCTTGAAGCAAACTTGATGTATGGAAATCAGAATTCTCTTAAACTCCAAGGTGATTCTTTCCTTTATAAGAGTATTCACCAAAACATTCATAAGAAATAGCTACTTCCTCCTCTGCATTTAAATAATATGACATACAAAAATTCAGTCCAGAAAGAAAGTTGAAGGAGTTCAACTGTGCTTTAGAAGACACAGGATGACCTAAATGTGAATAGTGATTTCTACTTTCAAAGTATTGCAATCAATCAACACAATCCTATTAAAGAAAAGATTGCCTTCTCAAAATAAAATACAGTGCTAAAAAATCAAAGATAATAATATATACAGAGAGTATTTTCAAAAAGTTTAATTTCTAATTACAGAAAGAGCTAGATCACTATTTAGAACATTAGAGTGATATGTCCTATCATAAAGGCATAGGAAACTCAGAAGGATACAAGAGATTATGTGTCAGCAGGGACAGAAAGCAAGAGGGAGAAAAGGACCGCATTTATTAACACAAACCTACATTGAAATCTACTCTCCTCCATCCCTATACTGAGAACAAAATGGAAGGACAAAATCCCAGAAACTGCAGCAGGTTGCATGATCAGGATTTAGAATAGTCAAGGTGGTCTTCTTGCTTCTGGTATCTTCTCATTCTCCTAGGTGCTGTATTTGGGGGGTGATATTTCCTGTACCTCATCATTAGTTTTTTTTACCTTACTGAAACCTGGGCACATTTTTACACTGTAATATCTGTCTGTTCTGAAGCCAGAGTATATTTTATGTTCTAATTAACTTTTGCAATATGGGATCCTAACTATAGAGTATATTTCTTTGATATACCACCATTTCCACATAGTCTTCAATGGTGCAATTGTTTTGGATATTGTTTGTTCCCCAAAGGCTCTTGCTTTTGAAGCTTGGTCCCTAGTGTGGCAGTTTTTAAGGGGTGAACATTTACAAGGTGGGATCTAGTGAAAGATAATAAGGTCAAAGGGCTCCATCTTCTTGAAAGTATTAATGAAGGTCTTACAGCCCAAAATGACTTCATCAGATGCAAATTCCATGTTTTTTGGACCTTTGTGTTATCAGAATAATGAGCCAAATAAGCCTCTTTACTTTAAAAAAGTACCTAGCCTGGAAATGTTTCATAATGCATAACAAACTAAGACATAGGGCAAACAAAACGTTTGACTTTCTGGATTGATCCTATGTGATTTTCTCTATAGATTCATGGTTCATTTATGTTCCCTCCTTGGTTTTGTAAGGGAGACATCAAAACAAACTCTAGTTGCCTGGAGGAGCCTATAGAATAACCCTAACTGAATCCACTTGCTTAATTGTAATTGTAAGCAAAGTCCACACATGTGATGAAACCCCAGCTAGCATGATAAATTAATAAATGGTGAATAGGTTTGAGTGTGGGCTTTTCAAACGTAAAACAGATCTGCCTCTATCACTTCCTAACTGAACAACTTTGGGGCACTCACTCTACCATCCTTAACTTCAGCTCCTTCAACTATAAAACAGAGATTCCATTTCTCGTAGACTTTGTAAGAATGTAATTAGATCATTTGCATAAATCATTTGTCATAGGGTCTGGTACAAATGTCTGGAAATTATTATGGCCTTTGACTCCTTCTTCTTGATGAATCTTTCTTCTTCTAGGATCTTACACCTCCATGAATATCCCTGCCTATAAAAACCACTTGCCTATACTTGGTGCTGCTATTCTCCATCTACATCCGCAATTTACAATTCTCTTTTTTGTCTTCTGGGACTTCATGTACTGACTTCTAAAAATTAAATATTGAATACTATCTTGCCTTCTGGCTTCCATTTGGTTTTGGCCAGTGGAATATATATAATAACAAGAGACAAAAGGAAGAGAGAGACTCCAGAGCAGGTCTTTCTTTACCTCCTTGCTTGCCATCATGGTCTGGCAGTGGTGGTATATTCACAGACTCTGCCAGGTGACTCTCTTCCTTGCTCTTCAGCTTGAGGGATGGTAATGACTTCTTGTTGTTAATTGTCCCCAGGACCCTCAGATATTCTTTGTTGATTCCTTTAACCCTATTCAGTAAATCATCTTTGTTAGAATTTCAATGCTGCTGTTTTCTGCTGGAAAGTGGGATCATTGTCTTTCATTCCCATTCATTCTTTTTATCTACTCATCCATTCATTTAGTCCTCTGTTCAAATTAAAACATGACAGTTACTACGCTGAGACACTGAGATGCAAATAAGAAAGGGGGTTTAAAAGGATTGTAATGGGGCCCAGGCTGCCCCCTGTGCTGGGAATGCTAGAATGTCCACAGAGATTGCCACTTCTGTTTTCATGAAGACTTCCTGAACAGTTGTCCTTCTGGAGTTGTAAGGTAATATATAGAAAGACTATGGAGAATGCAGCTGAAGCTCATTCCTATAGGTGGGATCTGCATATCTTATTCCCTTTTCCTGAGATACACACACTAACCAGAAGCTTCCTGGAAAAAATTGCAAACTTTTCCTGAGCTGAGTACCCTGACTCTATAACCTGAAAACATGATAACCTTTTAGAGGTCCATTGATTAGCTAAAACAGAACTTTTAGCACAGGTGATGATAACAGTAGCTGGAATCAGCAGTAACCTTAACCCACATGTATCTACCCACAAGAAAGGGCCTCAGAACCGCACACAACACTATACCAAATCACAGAATCTGAGTTTCTGAGAGAAAAGTCTTATTCAGGGTGACACGTCTAGTTCCTGACAAGACTGTAATATACCTACTTTTCATTACTCCCTAATTCTGCCTTTTTAGTATTTAAGATTGTGAAGAGAGTTACATTTTCAAAAATAATCAGAGAACACTAGGAATTTCAGCAAATATATTCTACCTGGAGGAAGTCCTGAGGACACAAGGATTTGCTGGCTCCTCCAAGTCACACTGTGTAGGCAATCACTTCCTCCATCCCCACATGGCCAGGTCTGCTTCTGGTCCTGCTGACTAGGAAGGGCTCAGCTGTGATTTGCAAGGTTTCTCCATATCTGAATGCCCTCAGGTAAGGGTGGATTAACTTGCCCTTGGCTTTCTTGTAGTGAAGCATCATCTGTCATGCCGTATGTCTTTTTAAAAATTTCTTGGCTCTAACCTTTCCATTTTGTTATCACAAGTAAGAATGCCAGCAGTTCCGACTGTGAGCTATTTGAGTTCTCAGGTGTGTGTTTGAAGAGATGAAGACCTGTGCCAGGAATATAGGTTAATGCCAGTGCCAAACACAAATTCTCCTGTATCAGATTCCTGAGAAATTCTGGAAGGGACTGTTAGAATAAGTCATGACAGTCACATGGAACTCTTTTTGTGAAAAGTGTTGCTTAGAGAAAGGTGTCTAATCTGAATTGAGTTTTTCACATGCACAGCAGCTGATGAGAAGAATCCATTCTTTAACCTGATCACCCCATGTTGTACTGGGTGTCATGATAGTTGACCAGAATCCCACCAGTAGGACTGAGCATTAAATTCCCCAAGTGTTAAGTGTACTAGTGTATTAGTTAGACAGCTCTCAACTGAGTCCTCTTCCAAAACCTGCCTTTGACAGAAGAGAGGTGCTTAGTCCAAAAGCATATATCCTCGCAAGGGGTGGCTATCCTTTCCTATCTGGAGTAACAGTAAAATGCTGAAGAAGAAGAGTGCCTGGTCATTTTGCTGTCATTTGCTAATGATGCAAATTAAAATCATCGCAATATTTTGCTATTAAAAACATCCTATGATTATTTTTCAACAAACATCTATATGATCTAAGCCTCACAGTGAAATTACTGAATCAAAGAGGAAGTATAATTGTACTCTTTTGTTAGTTGTTGCCAAATTGATTTCTATATAGGTTGTACCAATTTATACTGCCACAAGCAAGTATGAGAATTCATTATTCTTCTAAGAACATCACGTTTCATGAAGTCATTTTGTTATTACCATTTCATGCATTAGAAGCCACTTATATTTATTTTGATAATAGACATTTTGTTCTTTCCCTTCAAGCTTTCTTTTTTTATTTGTAATCTGAATTTTTTTCATGTTCATGGGCAAATTAGCCTTTTGTGTTCTGGGTAGTAGGAGTTGAAAATATTTATGTAGCCTTTGATTTCACTCATAGTGTTTTATGTCTGGATACCTTTCCCACCCTTAATTTTCCTATCTTCAATTTTGTTACAGGTATATGGTTTTAATATTTTGCATAAAATTAAGAAAAATTATTTCTCACTCTGTAGTTAAAAAGAATTTGTCTGTGCTTTCTTTTCACATCCTTTACTTGAAATACTTTAGTGCCTCTCTAAAGGAATTTTGTCTTTTTTAAGTATTCTGACACATCTTCAAGTTGTTTCAAAGAATCTGTATGTAGTGTATGCAGGCCAAATACCTCATCAAAGACATTTTATTAAAAAAACACATTTTAGAAATAAAGGGTTAAGATGAAAGAATATATGGTTGACAGGCCAAAAACAAAAGATTACAAGATTCTTAAACAATCAGATGTGGTGGTACATACCTATAATCTCAGCTACTCAGGAGACTGAGGTTGGAGGATCTCAAGTTGGAGGCCAGCCTCAGCAACTTAGTGAGGCCCTGAGCAACTTAGTAAGACTATCTCAAAATAAAAAGTCTGGGAATGTAACTCAGTGATAACAAAAGACTGGTTCAATACTCTGTACCAAAAACAAAACAAAAGATTCTTGAACAAAAGAGAAAAACCCAGTTGGGTGGGCAATCCTCAAAATTTCACAAGTGGAGAAAACTTAAAACAGCAAGAAGAATATAAGGCTGACTAACTTTACTATGGCTGGTAGGAATTTGGAATTTGTTACTGTGAAGAAGTGGCATAAACTAAAAATTGACGCAGTCAAAAAAGTTTCAAGAATGAATGAAAAATTCATGTGCAGCTGATCTGTTTTGAATTCTCTCATTCAACAAATCTGATGTCAGGGAAAGCAAAATGAAACAAGTCAGATCTTTCCTGATGCTCTGCTTTGACAAAATACACTGTGCTGGAGCAACTAAGGGATCAAAGATGATATTATTACCTCCCCCTTCCATGCCACTTTTTAAAGAGGTGACATAATCAAAACTCTTCATACAAGGAATTCCTCAAAAACAACAAAAAATATTTTTTCTTATTTTTAATGGCAGTGGGAAAATCATTATAATTCATTTATATATATAGTGTGTTAACCCTTCGTAGGTAAAAACGAATTTGCAATGTTCATTGAGATTTTATTTTATGCCAAACTCTGTGTAAAATGTTCCTTATACTCAACATGCCATTAAAGGGTCCTAATAACAGTCAGAGGATTGGAAGTATCATCACATCACATTTTAAAGGTGAGGGACTGAAACATCAGGAGTCTAGTAAAATTGAGCTGAAATAATTCAGTATAGGCACCAACTCAAGCCTCTAAGATAATAACAAATCTCATGATTTTAATTATAACATAGCCCAAATTTACAATTAACCATCTGTTTAACTTTAGACATGTAACAAAACCATAGAGCATTGTTTATGTACTCTACTGCTGTGCTTTGGATATGTGGTGTATCTCCCAACACCTCACATATGAAAAAGTGCAAGAACTTTTGGAAGTGAAATTATTAAATTATGAGAGGAATGCCCTAATCAATGGTTTAATCCACTTGTTTGGGTTAACTGTGTGGTAACTGTAGGAAGGTAGGGTGTAGCTGGGCTCTGCCTTTGGGGGATATAATTTCTCCCTGGTGAGTGGAGCTCTCTGCTGCCTTGTCACCATACCCTGACCAGCTTTCCTGTGCCACACTCTTCTGCCAAGATGTTCTGCCTCACCTCAGACCCAGAGCAATGGGCTTGGAGGTCTATGGACTTCTAAAACTACAAGCCCCAAATAAATTGGTTCCTACTCTATGCTGTTCCTTGTCAGGTCTTCTGGTCACAGCAATGAAAAAGCTGACAAACCATCTGTCTTGTCCACTCACTTTTTTAGAGTGACTGTGAAAATCTCACAAAACCAGTAAATGTGAAAATATAATAGAAACAAAAAAGTCAGTACAAATATAACTTATTTGTTACTCAAATGAATTTATGAAAAAGATGGCTTTATTTGCAAATTCAAGTCAGTGGATGGGACTCAATAGGGGGAAAATGCATTAAAACTAAATCGTCCAAATAATATCTATTATAACTATAAACTAATCCAAGATTACCTATAGATTTCTCCTAAGCCCTGACCTGGAATCCAAGACTACCGTCAGCTTTCTCCTAAGACCTGCCCTGGAAGTACGTCCAGGATCAGCAGATCTAGGAATCTGTTCATTTTCTCCCATTCAATTTGTTGTAAAATTAAGAGTTTGGCTTTTGTTGCTAGTAGAAGGAAACCCAAAACCCTTGGAATTTCTTAAGTACTAGGAGCATTTTTGTTATTCAGGAGTCCCTTGGATCATGCTGAGTTTGTGCTAATAGATTAGAAGATTTGAGTTTGGAGATGGTGATCAGAGAAAACCAACGTGTGATTATTGAGCTGAGGCTCGGGCTGATCCCACCTCTGGGAAGAAAATTGGATTTGAAAATGGAGGGCAATATTTCAATCAATCACGCCTCCACAGTCAGAACCCTGGACTCCTGGTTCCGGAACATGTGGATGATGTGTGATTGTTACCCTTTAGAATATGTTGTAATGATACATGTGGGAATTTCCTGCATTTTGTGTAAACACACTAGTGAATTATCAAAGGATGAAGGAAGTTGTGGGCACCCTTGTATTTATAGTCAGTCGGTCAGAAGTGTATGTAGGGACTCTGTCCTTTACCTGTGGGGCCTGATGCTAACTCTGGTTTGTTAGTGTAAAGTCCTGAACTGGTTCTGGATGTCGGAACACAGTTCCTCCCTCATCCCTATTGCTTCAGGAGACTTTTCTAGAATGCATGCAGCAGAACTTCCCAGAGACACACACAAACCCAGAATGATGGTGTTTTCCTCCCTTCCTTCAAATATAACTTGTCTCAGATATTTTAAGTCTTCCTAGGCATCCTGGTTTAGCTAAAGTGGAGTTTGGTCGCTAGGATAACAAAGCATTCCAGTTTTAAGACTTCAAAAATGTATATTGATAGAGTTGCAAGGACTCTGAGTGGGAACCTTTGGAGCTGGATTCAAATCTCTGCACCAATAAATTTTAAGCTGAAGCATAAACTCACTTTATCAATGTGGGATGTGTTTTAAAATATACTATTGATTGCGACTACCAAAGGAGGTATTTCTTAGAAGTTTTCCCCATATATCATATACATAAATGTTATATTGCTATGTGGACTCTGAAATTTTGTAATGAAAGTCAGATATTTATTATATCATTTCAAGAGATGCCAACAGTGTTCAAGATGCTTCAGGTAGTGCTGTACACATGTAATGTGTTTTAGTCCCTGTGAAATCACGAGGTAAAATTGATTTCCATTCTACAGATGAAAAACTGAGATGAAGATTTCTTTTTAAAAGTTGAATAGCTACTAAATGTCAGAGCCAGATTTTAATTCTGTGCTACATAATCTAATCCAATGACCAATGTTCTTCTATATACCATAATTCACTACTTCCTAGTCTGGATACAGGCTCTACTGAAAGACAAACGAGGTCATATCTAGAGGTTCTCCCTAGGACTCAACAAATCAACCTCCTACTGCACTAGACCTGTGTATCAGCTAGGTTCAGATCTGGCAATACTTAACTGGAAACTTAACAAATAGACTCCAAATGACCATATTTCTTTCATGTTAGCACATAAGAAGTTGAGCCGTTCCGAGAAGCGTGGCAGCTGCATCATCAAGGATGCATACTCTAAATTGTTTCCAGTTTTTTCCTTTGTTTTTGTGCTATATCATCATTGGTGTTTCAACTCATGATCCCATGAATCAGCTGGAGCTGTGGTCATCAAGCTCACTTTCCATATAGCAGGAATGAGAAGGAAGTACAGAGGTTAGTGGTGGGTGGGGGGTTGGACAACCTCTCAACTAAGTCAACTCCTTTGAAGTCTTCTTATTGGAAGCAGCCGTTGCCCTCTGATATCATCTGGAATTGAGGAAGAATAAAACAGTAGTAAACTACCTTGGAGTAGCTATTCCATCAAAACTAAAGTTCTATTTCTAAAGATGAAGAGAAGAAAGGGAGGGAGAAAGAGATGGCCTAACATTGAGGGGCTTCCTATTTTGGGTAAGGGAAATGTCCCCTCTCTCACAAGTTTTTAAAAATGGGCTTATCTTTTTTATTAGTTGAATATGGACTTACAATTGAGGGGGAATCATTATCAAACAATCAAGAAGAAATGTATATTTACATAGTTAGCCAAGGCTGATGCCATGTCATGGCTTCCCCTCCTTGGGTTCCCCATGATTTTATGTTTCCCCCAAAGGAACCTTTGTGTTAAATGGACTTCTTGTAGAGGTTGGAGATCTCCTTATGCTCCTTCTGAGTTGATTCCCCCATAATCCTCCCCTCCAGTATCCTAGATATCCTTCCTAATCCTTCCCCCCTCTCTTCCCCCCTCCCTACATCATATATATAAAAAACAAATAAATAAAGTGAAGAATCAGCACACACACACACTAAGAAATGGACTTATCTGGGGACGGAGTGGTGGCTCCGCTGTTACAGCGCTTGCCCGGCATGTGCAGTACACAAGTTTGAACTCCAGCACCACGAACACAGCGAAGAGTTGAAGCAATGAAAGCACATCAAAAACTAAATAAAAATTCTCTCTCTCTCTCTCTCTCTCTCTTTAAAAATAAATAAATAAAAATGGAGTTATCTTGTTCCTGCAGTGTGTTGCAAATCTTTCATAGTGGATTGAATATCTGTGTACCTCTAAACTCCTAGTTTGGCTATATTTGGAAATGGGTCTCTAAAGAAGTAAGTAAGGTCAAAAGGATGAGGTTCTGATATAACAGAATTAGTATTCTTGCAGAAGAAACAAAAGAGCCCTCTCTTTCTCCAAGCATAAACTGTGAAATGGCTACACGAGGACAAATTGAGAAGGTAGCCATTGACAAACCAGGAAAACAGCTTTTACCAGAAACAGAAACATCTGGAACTTTGACAGTGGACTTGTAGCTTCCAGAACTACAAAACAATATATTTCTGTTGTACAAGTCACTCAGTTATGTTATTTTGTTATGACATCTAAATAGACTAATGCACGTATGTCAAATGTAAAAATTACTTCAGTGAAGTATCACTGAATGTAAATGATTTCTTGTTTTGAGGGCCTTCTGCATAGCCCTTTAGTTTCTGGCACTTGTGCCTCTCCAGGGCATAAGTTGGGTTACTTTTTGGCTCTGTAGCCCCCAAAGGTGAGAAAAGTGATGCTTATACCACTTTGAACTATAAGAGGAAGAAGTAGTAGTAGATACCAGCCATGTCTTTTTGCCCTCCCTGCCATAGAAGGAAAACATAATATGAAGTTAGAGGCCTTTGCTAATTAGGACCCTTGCCTGTCACTCATGTGGGCAAAACGGATAACATCATCATGCCCATATTTCAAATATACCAGGAGAGAGTTTGCAGAGGTCAGCACAATGATCACACAGTCTAACCTTGGGGTCTGGAGCCACATGCATGGACCCTTCACCAGCCAAGACACTGAGGGAGACCTATGGGACCACCCCGGTTTATTTTGCTACTTGTGACTATGCTGAACTTGTACTTTTAGGTACACTAAGGAAAGGAACAGCAGTTGATTTCTTTTTTATTCCAAAACCAATTAGACAGGTATTGTGGATTCTTTCTTGCTCTGGAAAACGTTGTTGCCTGCCGTGTCCCCATAAGACAATTATCATGTTAATCTGCCAAAGCCAGGGAGTTTTAGAAAAGGAAGATAGGATGGATGCCAGGTGGCCAAGCACAGTCATTTCACCTGCTCCTAAACACCTTGAAACTGAATGAGCAAGCATATTGTGAGAAATTCTAGAAATCCTTAGGAATTGCAGATCATTCACATACCTACTATGTATGGAGACTTCAATCTTCTAAATTCATGATGTTTTGTGGGAGTTAAGATATCTACATGGGGCATTGGCTACAAGAACTGCTTCTTCTGAACATCAATTTTATGAGAAATATGGAAGAACAACAGGAAGGGCTTCCTTCACTGCTTTTGTTGGCTCAAGGTAGGACAGATCATTTTGCATCAGCACATTTCCTAATACTGAAAATATATGTATTTTTTAGAAGAACAAACCGTAACATATATAATTTTCCCTTTTCATCTGACACTCCAGCCTCTTAAAATAAAGATGAAGGTGTTGGGATCGTTCTCAGGAGCAACAGGCATTCGGGGTCCAGCCCTTTCAATGTCAATCCAGAAAAATACTTGACTGAAGACTTCTTCTAAGCTGCAAGATCAACAGAGGAAGGTTTTGCCTAGTTCTGGATGCATGTGCCAATTAATACAAATGTGCAGGTAGAGGAGATGATGGAATGCTTTTTACCTTACCAAACACAGTTATTTTGCTTTCTGATGTTTTCTGGCCTCATCACAAATGTTGCTTCTACCAGTGCCCAGCCCCTTCTTTGCAAGTCCTTTCCCTAAAGATATGCACCCTCTATTCATCTACTGTTAGGAAGTCTCCACTGAATGAAAAGCAAGACTCTGGTTATTTTAGGATTTGGTGTTGACTGAATGCCTTAATTGGAAGCAATCATTCCATTCCTGCTAAGTCTGGCAACCTCTCAGAATGCATTATATCTGATTTGAGAGATGGAGAAATTCAAGTGTAAGAGGGGAAATGACGAGTCTGTCCCTAATGTTGCACAATGTAATATATTTAGAGTTATGTCAGAACTCCTAGAATTGACCTCACTGCTCTTCTGTAGGACATGGTTTTAAAATCACTTAATCTCTGGACTCTACTCTCTGGCTTTCAGTGCCTACCATAGACCTGGGTGTAGTACCTGGTCAGGAGGGACTTCCTGCACTGCCTCTGAGCCGTCTTTCAGGTATTTTGTGTTAAACATTTGTGGTAGTACTTGAAAAATGCCTGGGCCCCAGGAAGCTCAGACTGGACTGATCCTCTCACCAGAAAATATAAACCTTATTCTCAAGTTACTTTCCAGGTTTTGACAGAAATGTTACAATAATAACACTCAGAGAAGTATCTTTCTATTCAAAAAATGCTGCTTTTTTGAATCTTAGTATTGCTATTCTGATGGAAAATTCTATCAATCAAACAAATAGCATTAGGATTTTAACTGTTTATTCCCTCTTCCATAATAGGAAACTGGAAAGTGATACTTAAATTTCTTAGCAGCCATCCATCAATGAGTTAGGCCACTTACAAGGGAGGCTTCACATGGTTATTGCTCACCTTGCCCTGTAAACTCAGTGTCTCAAGTAGTTAAATTGTGCTGAACCGTGGAAGCATGGAGGCAAGTCTATCTCTGCTGCTGTGATTTGGAAAGCCAACCATGATTTGTACCTGTGACCAAGGATGAGGGTCAGAGTATGACCGGTGTCTTAGTCAGCTTATTTGCCGCTCTGACTAAACGATGTGACAAGTACATTTAGAGGAGGCAAACTTTATAAGGGGAATGACAGTTTCAGAGGTCTCAGTTCATAGACATCAGACTCCCTTCCTCAGGGCTTGAGGTGAGGCTGAACATCACGGCAGAAGAGTGTGGTTCAGGAAAGTGGCTCAGGGCATTGCAGTCTGGAAGGCGGGAGAGACAGAGAGAGAGAGAGAGAGAGAGAGAGAGAGACAGACAGAAGAGACTCTCCACTTGCCAGATACAAAATATGTACTCCAAAGGTACCCATTGACCTACTTCCTTCAGCCTCACTACTTGTTTTCAGTTACCACTCAGTTAATCCCTACCAGGGGACTTATTCACTGATTGGGTTTGGGCTCTCATAACCCAATCATTTCACATCTAAGCTTTCTTGCATTGTTTGACACTTGATCTTTTGAGAGACACATTACATTCAAATCATAACAATAGGGGACATTGAAATGGTCCTCTATCAAGCAAGTAAGATTTCAAAATAAGTATAGAGTAGTTAATTTTAAATTAAATTATTTTATTGGTAATTTTTTCCATCAGAAAACATGCTTTCCCATTTTAATTGATTAATGACATAGACGCATATTTTGTTTTAAGTTTCTAGAGTGTATAAGTCATAGATGTGACTTCCAATCTCAGGTGTCAATTTTAATATTCTCTCTAGGACTCATTTAAATAAGCAACTAACAAATTTTAAACACACAAAATGTGATGTTCATATCAGAAATGGCATTTGCAAAATTCTAAACTGAAAAATCTCATAATTAAGACTTTACTCCTCCATTATTTTGTCCTTTAATCCCCCTCAAATATTCACTTGCACTTATTATTTTTGGGGAAAATAAAGCTGAAGAATCATACAACTCTAAAAGGCCTCACCCTCAATTCCCTTGGCAACCTGGTCTTTTTCTTTTTCTATTCTTTTTATTCCTCAAAGAAACTAAACATTTTCTTCTCTCAAAGATTTCTATTTGCTCTCTCTGCCTAGAACACTCCTCCCCCCATGTAAATGGGTATGGTGTTGGATCTCAGAGCAAATGCCACCTTCTTGGATGACTATCCCATTCCAAGAAAACTAATTTTATCTCTTACCATGTCATCCTCAACTGAACTATCCAGTGTTATTTTACGCATAGCTATTAATCTAATATTCAAATAGTAGGATTTTATTACATAATGATAAAAGGACTTTAAAAAGACTTTCAGTTTCACAAATCCTTTGCCACAGACACAATACATGAAAATTTCAGGATTTGGAGTTATTATGCTTCCTCCCAAAAGAATGCAATCCACAGAGGTCGCTTCTATTGCGATCCAGTTACTCATTTCCGTACTATGCCATCCATCTGTGCATGTTAAGAGTCACTACATTGCTGCATGTTTGAGAAATTCTCCTGTGAGGAAATCTTCCAGTACTGGCAAGCTTCAAACGAGAGCCGTGTTTGTGGCATAGTATGCACTGTGTCAGAATTCCCTCTCCAGGCTGGCTCTAATAAACTCATTACATTATGATCAAAATGACTGACCAGCTGTTACCCTTCCCTGAAGTATTTGCATTTTAAAAGGTGAGAAAAAGCCTAAAACTGAGACAAAGTTTCTATTTGTTGAAACTCAGGCAGGAGAAATATCCAATGAACTATAGGGGGGAAATGCAAAAAAAAAAAAAAAAAAACAACTCTGAAAAGGTTATATTATTGCCTCTGGAATCATCTCACAGAGGAAACTGACAAGCTGAGCTCCTGGACCTGCTCTCTAAAATTCTCAAATCATTTGCAAGACTCTGGGGATCCAACTAGTCCCTAAATTCTGCCTTGATTTTCCTATTTGGCAGAGCTTTAGGTTCATTAAAATCACAGGACTCACTGTAGAGACTCAAGTGTAGTGGCCTCATTTGGGACCAATTCTGTCATCATGTTGGGCACAGGCTGACTCCCAGCAGGGGTCACAGCTGCCCTAGAAGAGTTAATTATCCTCAGGATGTAACCACAAAGCCATAAGCCTGTCACTCAGGTCTTTGTGCCTGCCTGCCAGTAATTTTGGATTATCAGAGGGGCAAAGAGGAATTCCTATCATCAATAAGATGAAATGCATTTCTTCCTTAGGATAATGAGTAACTAAACCATGAAACAGTAAGATGAAAGCAATTGTATCATTCATTCACATCCAACAAATCTTTGTTGTATGCTTTCTCTGTGCCAGGGACTGTTTTAACACATGAAGAAACAGTAATTAGCAAGACCCACCAGGTTTCCACTTCCATAAAAATTACATTCAAATGACAGTAAATAGATACAAAAACAGAAAAAGAAACCTAAAGAAGAAAACATCAGGGTAATATCCATGAAAAAAAATTCAACAATTTAGTAGAGGATGGCATTGTAAAAGAGATTAGATTGTTTGGTCTGATATGGTCAACTATGAGTTGTGATCAACATTCAAGTTGTGATCTAAGGTTAACCTTTAATTATTTTTTGATGTTATCAGTAATGACATAAAAGGAAAAATAAGGCAGAAATTTATGATAGGGAAACAAGTTTGGTTTATGACAGGTATAAAAAAAAAGTCTGGAGTATGGACTTCCACTTTCAGTTAGTTGACATTAAAAATGTGTCCCTGTGCCTTCATGATGGGAAAGTGTCAGAGGTGGCCCATGGAAAGGTCAGACACTCACTGTCACTGAGCAATAATAAGGCTACCCCAACCTCTGCATGCATTGTCAGTGTAGACCACATGGGAGTGGGAGTGCCCAGCTGCATCTTGCAGTCAGAAATGATGACTGTCTCTCAGATATTAGTGCAAGCTCGAGTGGAGCATGCAGACTTGACAGTTACAAGCCCATGCCACCCTGGAGTAGTGTAAAGAAAAAGGAAGATAAAAGAGAGGAGTAAATAATAATGAAGATGCAGTCTCATGAAAAGTGTGGGTTTTAATTTAAAAAATCACTAGTGTACTTTTGATTTGCATTTCCTTCATTGCTAAAGATGCTGAACATTTTTTCATATGTATTGGTCATTTTTATTTCTTCATTTGAAAAGTGTGCATTTAGTTTATTTGCCCATTTGTTAATTGGGTATTTTTTTAAAGTAGCTTTTGTGGTATTTATAATAATACCACAAATAATCTGCATAATAATCCTCTCTCAGAAGAGTACCTGTCAAGGATTTTCTATCACTTTGTAGGTTTTTTCTTCATGGCCTTAATTATTTCCATTGTTGTGCAGAATTTTTTTAATTTGATGTGATCCTATTTACTAATTCTTGGTATTACTTCCTGAGATTTAGGGGTCCTGTTGAGGAAGTTCATTCCCAAATCACAAATATGTTTCTCATACTGGAAAATCATATAATACAGAGATGAAACAATTTAAAGCAGCCATTACATTTTTCATCAGAAAAAATTACAAGTATGTTCAAAACAAATGGAAAAGTAGACAATCTCAATGAAAAAATGTTGGCAAAAATTGAGAGATAGAAAGAACCAAATGGAATATTCAACATTAAAAACATACAAAAACAAATCAACCAACCAACAAAGAACTCAATAGAATCAATAGTACAATGTGGAGAACAGGGAGAATAGTCAATGATGTAAAGGAGGGAAGAATACAAATTTATGCAACCAGAGGAGAGAAAAAAATGAACCAAAAAATGAACACAGATCCTAAGACCTATGGGACTAAAACAAAAGATAAACATTCATTATATATAAATTGTGGAAATAGAGTATAAATAGAGAAGAGCTAAAAAATATTTGAAAATATCATGACTAAAGGTTTCATAAGGTTGGGCAAGAGACATAAATTTATAGATACAAGAAGTTCAATGGATGGATATCAAATAGAATATTTCCAAAGAAACTCATGCTGACATATGAAACACCATGAATAGATTTCTGAAAATTAAAGAAAATAAAAAATAATCATGAATCCAGATAAAAAGCATAGCATCTTTCCTATAGAGGAAAAGCGATTCATATGAGAGTATAATATTCACTGGAAATCAGGGAGACAAAAAAAAAAAAAATGAATACAACACTTTCCAGGTCACGAAAAGGAAACCAAAAATCCTATACACATTGAAATGTTCTTTGGTATTTAAGGATAAGTCAAGACATTCTCAGATTAAACAAATAAACAAGCCAATCAACAAATGAATAAATATGAGAATTGGTCTCAAGGACACTGTGCTTAAAATATAGCACAAAGAAAATAATAAAAGAATGAACGTGGGGCTGGAGCGGTGGCTCAGCGGTTTCGGCGCTTGTCTGGCAAGCACGAGGACCCGGGTTCAAACCCCAGCACCACGTACACAACTAAGTGTTGGAGCAACAAAGATCATGTGAAAAACTAAATAAAGTTGTTTCTCTCTTTCTCTGTCTCTCTCACTGTTCCTCTCTCTTTTAAAAGAAAGAATGAATGGATCCTCAAGAATGAAGAGAGAACTCTGTTAGCAAAACTAGGGCTATCTTCTCTTGAGTGTTCTGAATTTTGAGTAACAAGTGAAGTAATAATTATAATATTGTTCAATGTGACTTTAAATGTATATAAGAGAAATATTTAAAATAATTATAAATAGGAAATTATAAAGGTAAGTGAAAAAAGTTAAGATTTATATACTTCATTTAGATTTATAAAATAGTAACATTGGAAGACTGAATAACTTTTTTTCTTTTTTTATTTTGTACAAAATTTATTTGTTGAACAAACAAACAAGCTTCTAATGAAATAATATAATATATACTGAATAACTTTTAAGCACATGCATACACACACACACAGACATGCACCCTAAAAGAATATTTAAAAAGCCATAAAGTTTTCTGATTTCTCCTTTCATGGAGTACCACTTATTTGTTTTTTAGTTATTGTCTGTGTTTTGAGTGTCATGTCTATGAATTCGTTGCCAAGATCAAGGACATGAAGGTTTTTATACAAAGAAATAAAGATCATCAGTAAAGGTCACTATGTGGGAAAATATAGAAAAACATATTCATATTTTTTTTTTGCTTTTTCACTCTTAAAACACTGAAAGGCACTTGCAAAAATCACTAATTATAAATTTGTGATAATAACATAACAGAGATTTTTAGGCTATGTGTATATTTGAATTACCGTCTAGTGCTGTTTCTTTCCAGCCTGAACGATATCCTTTAGTGTTTATATAAAATATATCTGTTCACTATAAAGTCTCCTTGTGTAGGTCAACTTTCATCACTGTGACCAAAATGTCTGACACAGACAACTTAGAGGAGAAAAAGTTTATTTGGGCTCTTGTTTCAGAGGTTCAGTCCGTGGTCAGCCAACGCCATGCCTTGGGCAAGGTACGGCAAAATATAAGGATGGAAGGGTGTGGTGGAGGAGCACTGCTCCCTCTTGCCATCCAGGAAGCAGAAAGGTGTCACAAGGAAGGTGCACCCTTTGGAGACTTGTTCAGTGACTCAGCTCCTCTCGCCATGTCCCAGCTGCCTACGGTACCACCCCCCATTACCCCTTCCAAAGCAGGATGCACAGATTAGGTTAGAGCTTCTACATTCTAATCATTTCACATTGAAACATTCCTGCATTAACACAGGAGTTTTGGGGGTACACCTCTTATCTAAACTATACATTCTCATTATTTGATTATATATTGCTTTATTTCACCTTAACTTTTAAAGAGCAATTTAGTCTAATATAGAAATCATGGTTGGTGTTCTTTATTCTTTCATCTCTTTGAATATGTCATTATGAAGCCTTTTTTGATAAATCTGCTGTTAGTATCATTGTGATTCCTTTGTATATAATAAACACAATTTGTTGCTAATTTCAAAGTCTTCTCCTTTTTGGTTTTTTTGGAGCTTACTATAGGTCCAGGTCTAAGTATAGACTTTTTGTTTTTTTTTAAGATAGAGGGAGAGTAAGAGACAGAGGGAGAGAAAGAGAATTAATTCCATTTATTTTTTCATCTCACCTTTGTTTCTCTGACACTTAGTTGTGTACGTGGTCCTGGGGTTTGAACCTAGGTCCTCATGCGTACCAGGTAGGCACGCCAACCGCTTAGTCAACACTCTAGTCACCGAAGTATAGATTTTTTTTGTAGTTATCATTCTTAGAGTTTGTGGAGATTCTTGGATGTTATAATCAACAATTTTATCAAGCTTGGGAATTTTTCAATAATTATTTATTTGAATATTTTTTCAGTTTCTTAATCACTCTTTCTATCTCTCTCTCTCTCTTTCACCTGGCTTTACCATTGTGCTTACATTGCTACACTTGATGTCATCCCACTGGCACTGAAGTCTCTAGTATTTTTCTTTCATTTTTCTCTATGTTCTTAAAATTGGATACTTTACAACCATCTAGCTACCTTCACTAAAGTGGTTCTGTCTTCTGCAATATGCAACCCAGTTCTGAGCCCCTGTATTTATTTTCCATTTCTGTTGTTATAAATTTCTACTAGATATTTTGTACATATTTGTTCTTAAACTTTTATCCTTTTGCTAATCTTTTCAAGTTTCTAAGTCATTATCACATACTTTATTTAAATTAAATTCTTTAAATACAGTACCTTATAGTTCTTTCTTGGTTCTACTTGTAATAACTTTTTTGAAATCTTTAACATCTGAGTCCTTCACAATAGTTTCTATTCACTATTTTTTGTATGGATCACATTTTCCAGTGTCTTTGCATATCTTATAATATTTGAAATAGAAAGTAGCCATTTTATGTAAATTATACTGGTTCCAGATTCTAGTTTCCCTTGCCAGATTTATTATTTTTGCTTTTTTTTTTTTTTTTGTTTTTTGGGGCTTTTTGTTGTTGTTGTTGTTTAATGGCTTTCATAGGCTAATTCTATAGTCTATTTACTGCAGCATGCACAACCGTTAAATCTTGATGGTATCCTTTTCCCTCATTTTCATTTTAAAGTTCAAATTTCTAAATGCAGTGCACAGATCAACAAAGTTCATTGGTCAGACAATGATTGGTTTGATTTTTTACTCTAACATATTGATCCAGTAAGACTTTCATCCTCGCCTACAGATCTGTGTATTGTTTGAAGAACTCATTCGATGTGCAGGCATTTTATGTTTTTCCCAGATTTTCATTTCTGACATCTCATTTACATGTGCAGAAGACCTCACAGTAAGCCAGAAAATTATAAAAATGTAAGGCCCTCTTTTATTTTTCTTAATCAATTATTAGGCTTGTGTATGCACCCAAATTTCTTGATGACTACAAATGTATGGAACCTGTTCAAGATTAGGTCATTTTATAGAACCCCATACGGAAATTCCAGGTACTCCATCATTCTGAGCCTACCCCAAGCAGAATCACAACCTCAGGCTACATAACAAGGTATTGTATTTTGACTTTTATGATTTTTTAATATTTTATAAATGTTCTTGATATGTTGTACCTTTCTAGATATGAACTATTCTAAATTTTAAACTTTGTTTAAAGTTGTTCACTGGATTTCCTAAGGATTTGTCCCTTTATTTGTA
>PVKS010001653.1:0-48094 GCA_004027875.1 Aplodontia rufa
GGTACACCATGCACTATGGTGTACTGTGTTCCCAAGCCAGGGCGTTCCATGGCGTTGTGTATGAAGTGCATTTTCCTCTTCCAGGATTTTCAGGGTACTATGGGTTTATTTGGATGTAATTCTATTGTAAGTTGAGAAGCATCTGTCTATGTCTCTACATATCTAGAATGAGGTTTATTCTAAGGAATTTGTTCAAGTGACTTCGGAGACTGAGGTGACCCATGATCTGCTCTCTACAAGCCGGAGATCCAGAAAAGATGGTGTAATTCAGTCCAAGTCCAAAGGCCTGAGAGCCAGGGGTGCTGAGAGTCTATCTAAGCACAGAAGAGCAGTGTCTGAGCTCAAACAATCTAGCAGAAAGAGGATCCCGTCTTCCTTTGCCGTTTTGTTCTATGTGAGCCTCCCTGGGTTGGATGAACCCATACGTACTGGGAGGGTCAGTGTTTTACTCAGCTTACCAGTTCCAATCCTCATCTCTTCCAGAAACACCAGCACAGATATGACCAGAATGACGTTTAACCAGCTATGTGGGAATCCAGTCAAATTGTCACATATAATTAATAGAAAGGGAAGAGAAATAGGAAGAAACTGAGCATTCATAAAGTATTGACTATAGGGCCTGGTGCTGTGGCTCGGGGGTTACGGCGCTTGCCCGGCATGCGCGAGTACACGGGTTCAAACCCCAGCACCCACATACACAACTAAGTGTCAGAGCAACAAAGGCCATGTGAAAAACTCAATAAAAATTGATTCTCTCTCTCTCTCTCTCTGTCCTTCTCTCTAAAAAAAATAAAGTATTGACTGTATTAACTAAGGGTTAGAATTTTTTTTTTGTTTTAATAAAGAGAGAGGGACAGTGAGAGAGAAAGAGAGAGAGAGAATCAGTTTTATTTAGTTTTTCATCTGGTTTTCATTGCTCCGACCCAGTTGTGTACATGGTGCTGGGGTTCAAACCTGGGTCCTCGCCTGTGCCAGCAAGCGCTCCAACTGCTGAGCCACGGCTCCAGCCCCTGGGTTAGGTATTTTTAAATCTTTCCAACAGCTCTACTGACAGGTGAGATGAAATGTCACTTCCGAGAGCTTGTAGCCAGAAGTGATGGTGACAGTATTCAGACTCAAGATTCCCAAGCCCATCAATGACGTCCTGTTGAAGTTCAGAGCATGAAAACCGAGAGCTGTTTCCTAAGTACAGACGTAAGATTGGGTCAGTGGCTCTGAAAAGTGTGCCTTTAGGGCATCTGCAAGGACTTCCCTTTTCTAGCTCCATAAAGCTGGATTTTCTCCAGATATTTTGACCAAAACAACTCATCACAACAGATTACACAAACAAATACAATACAACAGCCCAATTGTCTTCTTTTAAGCCAAAGATCAGATCAAATAGATTTGCAAAAAAAAAATAAAAACAATGACATTCTTCTTGGCAAATTTTCTTTGATTTTGGAAAGTTTTTTTTTTTATTATTTTTTAATGTATTATGGCACTTGTAGCCAAATGGATGGAGATGGAAAAAATTATGCTAAGTGAAATATCCCAAACTCAGAGAGTCAAGGGCCGAATGTTTTCTAATCTGTGGAAGCTTAGAATACAATCAGAAGCAATATGATAGACGGCTAAGCTAATCATAACCTCAACCTAGATGAATTTTTACACAAACAGGGGGAACCTTGCCTAGGATGCTGGGGAACGTAGGGGGGGCAGGGAATAGGAAGGATATCAAGGAGACCGGAGGGAGGGAATATGGGGGAATTAATTCAAAGGGGAACCTTCAACTTCCATGAGAAGTCCAATCCATGCGGATTAAATAGGAGGAGACACAGAACCATGGGGAACCCAAGGGGGGAAATCATGGTATGGCATCAGCCTTGCTTTGCTCTGTCATTATATATTTGTTCTTGATTGTTTGATAATGATTCCCTCCTAAATGTACGACCATATTTAATGAATTAAAAATAAATAAAGAAATAAAAAAAATTATGCTATTTTTGCTAATGTGTAATGGATTTGATATATTTATTTTAAATGAGTGGACACACAAAATTTTTAAAATTTCTTTTAATTTCTAATATAGTAAAAATCAATAAGTGTATACTCCATAAACAAAAACTCTTTGGAATCTTTACTAAATGTTAAAGAGTACAAAGGGGGCTGGAGCGGTGGCTCAGCAGTTACAGTGCTTGCCTGGCATGTGTGAGGACGTGGGTTCAAACCCCAGCACCATGTACACAACAAAGTGTTGGAGCAATGAAAGCCACATGAAAAACTAAATCAAAGGGATTCTCTTTCTCTCACTGTCCCTGTCTCTTTAAAAAAAAAAAAAAGAATACAGAGGGATATTGTGACCAACAACTTTGAGAACTGCCATATATGTAGGTGGCAGGTCTCAACAATAATCTTAGGTAGTGGTTTCCAGATATTGGATCTTAATAGTGCATTCTTCTGCACTGAGTTTTTTTGCAAAAAAAAATTGGACTTGCGTCTTTGAATAATGGTGGGTAAAAACAACTTGGCAAATGAGCAGGAATTCTTGATAGCCCTTTATTAGTTTTTGCGTTCAAATTGCTTTCCCACCCAACTTTTAAAAAAGGGCAGAATGCTAGGTTTGCACTTTGGGAAGGGAGTTCCTGAGACGTGGCACCTGGAGGGTAGGTGCCCTGGTGGAACAGCACCATCACAGTGGGGAACTTTGAGGAAATCGCTTTCTCGGGGGGAAAAGGGCCTGGAAAAAGTGAATGTCCACCGTGAAATCAATGACTATACAAGTGGGTCTGGAAGTTTAATTTTTCAAGCTTTTCAAGATGGGATCATAAAAAGGAAAGCAGCGTACAGAAAGAATAGGAAGCATAAAACCAGGAAATCCACAAATGAGTCACCAGTTTCCGGAATAATCAAGAATTGTATTTGTAGATCCAGAAGGCTGATAGACGCTTAAACTGTTTTGTGAAGACTCGATAGACACTCTTTTAAAATTTCTGAACAAGGTTGGAGCGGTGGCTCAGCGGTTATGGCCCTTGCCTGGCAAGCACAAGTACATGAGTTCGAACCCCAGCACCACGCGCACAACGAGGCCTTGGAGCAATGAAAGCCACATGAAAAACTGAATAAAATTGATTCTCTCTCTCTCTCTCTCACTGACCTCTGTCTTTTAAAATTGTTTTTTTCTGAACAATTAGGAGTATTGTGTTCCAGCTTAGCAATTAAAACTTTTTTTAAGAATGGCTAAGCCTTCAAAGCAAATTCTGGATTGTTTAATTAGTCCTGCAAAGCACGGGATGCTTCATCGTGTAAGAAAGAAAACTATTTCTTGGTTTTCAGGCCAAGTGAAGTCCCTTTCACATCTTTGTGAAAAGGCAGAAGGTCATTTTGTTCTCAAGTCTGAGTCGGTGGCAAATCACATTTCTTTGATTTGGGAATTTTGAACAAAAAGTCCAAAGTTTGGAACATGGAAAGCAGCTTCCCAATGGCTTTGGCTGCTTGATGGAGAAGCTCCTAACAGGCTGCAGCTAGGAACAGATGGCAGGGTCCTGGGATCTTGAATGCTGGGTTGCTCCAAAGAGAAGGTTTAGGGAGTGGGGCTTTGGTTCCCTGGTCTCAGGATAGGAGCAGCCTGAGGGATTTGGGAGGGGACTGGGTGAGGCCTGGAGGAGCCAGTACTTGAAATCTGCAACTGAACACACAATATTATAGGAACAGAATATACCAGGGAGTGAACACAGGATACTTAACCACTGAGCCACATATCCAGCCATTTTTATTTTTTATTTTGAGACTGGGTCTTGCTAAGTTGCTGGGGCTGACTTTGAACTTGTGATCCTCCTGCCTCAGCCTCTCAAGCCACTCGGACTACAGGCGTGCACCACCATGCTGGGCACTAAATATTTTCTACCATCTATGATTGGTTGACACCATGGATGTGGACCTCACTACTACCGAGGGCCAACTGCCCTCTGCTTGTCAAGTCTCCTGGTTACAAGTGATGGACAGCCCTATTCACCTGTCTTAATCAGAAACCTGTGTCGTGGGAACCAGGTGTTGGGCGGTATCGAGGGCACATTCCTATCTCTTGAATTTGTTTTTCTCTCTGCTTAATTCATTTAGCTGATCTTGTCCCCGAATGGTAGTAGGTGGCTCTCTCAAAATAGCACTTTCCTTGTGGATGGAGGCTAAGTCCTGAGCAGAACCACTTCTCCGGTGGAGCTTGCTTATGCTTCCCTCTCTGCCGTTCACCGTGGGCCCCAGGTGGAACCTGTGGCTCAGGAGGCTAAGTCAGGGTCAACCCTGATGCTGGTGGAGTCAGGCCCACCTCAGCCCCAGGCAGAGAGTGAGAAAGGGATGCTCTGCCAGAGAAAAGCCAGGCTGGGAGTAGAGAGCCCTGAGACACTCACGTTGGAACGCCAGCATGCTGATCGCATCGTCCTTCAAGGATGGTGGAGACTAAGGGCCCAGAAAGCAGTGGGGCCAGCTACAGACCTGTGAGAGCAGGAGGAAGCTGGAGCAAGAGAAGGGCAAGAAGGTGGTGGGGGAAGGGTCGATTCCATAAATACATGCTGAAGATCTGGGCAGTAGAAGAAGGAGAACGAGGGGCTGGAGCGGTGGCTTGGCGGTTAGGGTGCTTGCCTCGGATGTGCGGGTACACGAGTTCAAACCCCAGCACCACGTTCACAATGGAGTGTCTGAGCAATGAAAGTCACATGAAAATCTAAATGAAAATTGCTTCTCTCTGCTCTCTCACTGTTCCCCTCTTTCTAGAAGAAGAAGAAGAAGAAGAAGAAGAAGGAGGAGGAGGAGGAGGAGGAGAACGAGAGGGAGGGAGGAAAGGAAACAGGAAATGTGAAATGAATTAAAAAACATATTATATGCACAAATAAATGTGCAAAAGGGACTTTCATCTTTATGTATATGTAGAAAGAACCAATCAAAAATAAATAAGCCAGGCATAGTGATGCTCACCAGTAATCCAAGCCGTGCAGGAGGCTGAGGCAAGAGGATCAAGGCCAGCCTCAGCAACTTAGTGAGGCCCTAGGCAACTTAGTGAGATCCTGTCTCAAAATAAAAGAGTGAAAAGGGTTGGGGCTGTGGCTCAATGTTAATGTGCCCCTGAGTTCAAGCACCAGTACCAAAATAAATAAAAAAAATAAGAAAGGAAAAGGAAGAGCAGTAGGGTAGGGGAGGGAGAACAGGGAGAGACAGGAAGGGAGGAAAAGGGTGAGAGGAATGGGATCAAAACCAAATTCCTTGCATGTAGGATTTTGCCAAAATGAACCTAAATGCTGTGTATAGTTATAATGCTTTAATAAAAATAAAAACCAAAAAGCTAAGAAAAAAATGTATGAGAAGGAAGCTGGAGTGGCAGGAGGGAGAGTGGAGTGGCCGGAGGCTCAATATTTTTTTTTTAAGTCTTTCTTTTCTTTTCTTTCTTCTTTCTTTTTCTTTTTCTTTCTCTCTCTTTCTCTTCTTTCTTTCTCTTTCTTCTTTCTCTCTCTCTTTCTCCCCTCCTTCCTTCTTTCTCTTTCTTTCTTTCTTGGTTCAGCATTATCTTACATAATGAAGGGATTTGCTGCTTCACATTTATACATGCATACGTATAGACAGAGATGTTTACCCCAGTCCTTGTCAGGACCTCCCCACTTCACCCACTCCCCCAACTTGTGACTTCTCTGTAACTCCCCGAAGTTACAGATATAGATGATATATAATGTAAACATTGACATGACTAGATTTGTGTGCCTGGCTGGGTATATTTGGGCTCCTCATGGGAGTCAAGTGATATCTACAGTATTGAATACCCCGTCCCTTTTCCCTCCCATCCCTCCCTCCCTTTCTTCCCCCGCCTTTGCTTCATAGCTATAGTCCCACAGCTTATGTGCTATTTCAGATTTGGTGGGGCTACTAAATAAACTTTACTAACTTTCGTCCTGTCTTCGGTTTTACTCTAGCTTGCACATATGAGAGGAGACATTTGACCGTTGAGGCTGGGTTTGGCTTGTTTCAGTTAGCATGATTTTTTTCCATTTCCATCCATTTACCTGCAAAAGTCATGAAATTGTTCTTTCTAATAGCTGAGTAGAACTCCATTGTGTAGATATATGTGTATGAATAGACAGTGTTATATATGTATGCATACCACAGTTTTTGGATCCATTCATCCAGTGAAGGGCATCTATGTTGTTTCCATAATTTTGCGATTGTAAACTGAGCTGCTATAAACATTGATGAAGCTGTATCTCCGTAATAAGCTGATTCTAGCTCTTCTGGGAAAATACCCAGGAGTGGGATAGCTGGATCAAACAGTGGTTTCCTCCCTAAATGTTTGAGGAGTCTCCACACTGCTTTCCAGAGTGGCTGTAGCAGTTTGCAGTCCCACCAACAGTGAGTTAGTGTTCCTTTTTCCCACAACCTCTCCAGCATCTGTTGTTCATATTCTTCATTTTTGCCCTTCTGACTGGACAGAGGTGGAATCTCAGTGAAGTTTCATTTGCATTTCTCTGATTGTTAGTGATATAGAACAATTTCTCATACATCTTTTGGTTTTTGAACTTCCTCTGTTGAGAAGTTTCTGTTTAGTTCCACAGCCCACTTATTGATTGGATTATTTGTGGTTTTGGTGTTAAGCTTTTTGAGTTCTTTGTATATTCTGGATACTAGCCCTCTGTTGGAGAGGTAGCCAGGCCATGATTTTCTCCCATTCTTTAGGTTTTCTCTTGACACTCTGGATGAGTTCCTTAGCTGTTCAGAAGCTTTTCAGTTTAATGGCATCTCACTCATTAATTCTTGGTTTTAATTCTTGTGCTAGTGGAATCTTGTTAAGGTAGAAGGAGTCTACACCAATATGGTAGAGTGTTGATCCTATTTTTTTCTTCTAATAATTGTGTGGTTGCTGGTTTAATTCCTAGTTCTTTGATCCATTTTGATTTGATTTTTGTGCAGGGTGAGAGATATGGATCTAATTTCAGTTGTCTGCATATGTCTGTCCAGTTTGCCCAGCACTATTTGTTGAACAGGCTGTCTTTCCTCCAAGCTATATTTTTGCCCCCTTTGTCAAATATCAGATGGTTAAGGACCTGTGGGTTAGTCTCAGTGTCTTCTATTCTATCTCATTGATCTTCCTGCCTATTATGATGCCAATACCATGCTATTTTTGTTACTCTGGCTCTATAGTATGATTTCAGGTCAGGTGTTGGGGTCCCTCCTATCTTATTTTCTTTTGCTTAGTAGTGCTTTGGCTATTCTGGGTTTCTTATTGTTCCAAATGAATATGAGGATTGGTTTTTCTGTATCTGTGAAGAATGGCATTGGTGTCTTGGTGGGGGCTGCACTGAATCTGTACAGTGCTTTTGGCAGAAAGGCCATTTTAACTTCATTGATTCAGCCTAGCCAAGAACGTGGGATGTCTTTCGATTTTCTCAGGTCTTCTTCAATCGCTTTCTTCAGTGTTCAATAGTTCTCATTGTAGAGGTCTTTTACTTCCTTTGTTAGACTAATTCCTAAGTATTTTATTCTTTTTGAGGTTATTGTCAATAGGACGGATTCCCCAATTTCTCTTCAGCAGAATTGGAGTATAGAAAAGTTATTAATTTATGAATGTTGATCTTTTATCCTGCCACTTTGCCAAATTCATTTATAAGCTCTAGAATTCTTCCGATAGAGTTTTTTGGGTCTCCTAGGTATAGAATCATATGATTGGCAAATAGAGATAGTTTAACTTCCTCTTTTCTGTTTTGAATCCCTTGAATTTTCTTCTCTTGTCTAATTGCTCTGTCAAGCCATGCAATATTTATGATGAATTAAAACTTTTTTCTTGATTTTTTGAATCTTTGATAGCTATTGGTTATGTGTACAACCAATGTTACTCTTCAGCAGGTGTGGGTAATTTTTTTTTAAGAATCAATTTTTTAAAAGTTTTTCATATTTTTTTTGTGTTTCTGACACTTAGTTGTGTGTGTGGTGCTGAGTTTCAACCCAGATCCTCTCACTTGCCACGTACATGCTCTACCACTGAGTCACTGCTCCAGCCCCAGAAGGTGTGGCTTTATAATAAAAAAAGGCCCTACTTTTCACTCCTGGGGGTTATTCATTTATTGTTTCATTGTTTGTTATGCCTTGTATGAATTGAAGAAAATTTTTTTTCCTGAAGCAGTTGTTTCCTTATGTTATAAATGAAATCAAACATGTGGTTGAGTATGGGTGAGCAAGGCAGAAATTTTACTTTGGCCGAAGGGTGAAAGAAAGTGCGCCTAGCAAGGAAGTGAGGGGTTTTTAATTCTGACCTGATCTGATGCTGCCCTTTGCTCTAATTAGAGGAGCTCAGGTGCACAGTCTACCTGATTGGCTGTGATTAGGTAGAGGTGGGTGCAAGAGGAAGTAGGTGGTGCCTGGGAGAGAATGGGGGTTGCTGCACACATGCAGAGGGTCATAGTGATTTAGAGCTCACCAGAAGAGGATGACTGGGTACTGGAAGGGGTCCTTGGAAAGAGGTAGGCGGACACAGGTGGGCACACACAGGTGAGGAAGTTACTATCTTCAGAGGGGGAGGAGGATCTAAAATGGAGATAGCGGGTTATATACCATAATCTTTCAAGTTCGACAGAAAAGACATACATCTTATAATTAATTCATATCTATTTATTTTCAGTTCGCTAGGAGTTTTGGGAAACAATATAACTGGTGGGATTTGGTCTGCTTGATATGTTGTTGACCTTTGCTGATGAGCAACGTCAGTCCTACCAGTTCCTCCACAGAGGCAGGTCTCCAGTGAACCCCCATCCGCCGCCCCAGCCCAAGTCAATGAGCATGACTGGTGTCTTCCTGGGAGCTCGCAGTGAGTAGAACTGAGGGATCGAGGAACCTGAACACACCTTACAAGGGAGCCACCTCCAGGAATCTCGCTACCATTATCCTAATTGGGGCAAGGTGTTCCGTGAGTTCCCGAAGGTAGGGAACCTTCCCTTTTATCACCAACTCTGGCTACTGGAAGTTGAGTTCTCACAATGGATCATTTGCTCTAAGTAGTGTGTCATCGGTTTCCCTGTTCCTCCCAGGTGAAACTTGGCTCCTGGCTGTGACTGTGTTGTCCACTGGCTAAGCTGCTTCTTGGGGTGACTGTCTTCCACCTAAAGATCAGACCCTGGACTCTAGCTCCGGAGTGCTCCATTACAGAATTGCTCTGCCTTCTACAGTTGATAGTCATTGATTGAGATGCAGACTGTCTGATACAGGAGCCAGGATCCGCTGTGGCTACTGAGTCCTGAAAGGTGGTTTTTCTGTATTGAAATGTGCTACACAGGTAAAACACGCCCCAGGTTTCAAAGACTTAGTATGCTATAGATCAATTTGTGTCCCTCCAAAATTCATGTGTTAGAGCCCCACCCCATGCTGTGACAGTATTTGGAGTGAGAAATGAGGTGAAATGAGGTCGTGAGGGTAGCAGTCTTGATAGGATTAGTGTCCTCAGAAGAAGCACACGGAGAAGGCATCTGCTTGTCACTGGGAGTGGGGGTCTGGCCCATCAGCTGCCTGGATCTGGCACTTCCAGCTCTAGAACTGTGAGAAAATAAATTTGTGTTGATTAAGCCACTTAGTCTATGGTATTTTATTTTGGCAGCTCAAGCAAATTCACACATAATATAAGATATAGTGTAAAATACAAAATTAATGTTTTATATTGTTTATTATTGAATAATATTTTGGATATATTGGGTTGAGTAAACTATATTATTGAAATTAATTTTATCTATTTCATTCCATTCTTTCCAAAAAAGGTAGTACTAGAAAAATTTTAAATTGTATATGTGGCTCCCATATCATCTTGTGACCCTGACATTTAAGTTATTACTAAATTATCTTAAATTGCCCCATGCTATCCAGGTATCCCCTGGAGCCCCATGTGTTACAGTCTTGGATCCCAGCATGTGACACTAATGGCTAGTGCTGGAACCTTTAGGAGATGGGCTTAGTGGGAGGAAGCTAGGTCTTTCTGGTTTGCCCTTAAATGGGATATTGGGACTCTGGTCCTTTCTGTCTCATTCTTTGCTCAGGCTGGCATAAGATGAATAGATCTCCTCTGCCCCATGGTCCCGCCATCATGTGCTGCCTCACCATAGGCCCAAAAGCAGTGGACCAAGCAACCACAGATGAAACTTCTGAAATCATAAATCCAAAAAAACATTTTTTTCTTCATAAGTTGATTATCTCAGGTATTTTGTTGCAGTGATGGAAAGCTGACCAACATATGCTATTAGTTACTGTGTAATCCCTATTCATGATGAATCTCTTAACTTCTCTCTTCTTTATACAATTTTCCATTTCTTTCCTTTAGTGGCCAGTACATTAAAATAAAATAAAATAAAATAAAACTAAATAGACATATGAAGCCCAAAACAACAGAATTTGCTATGCTTCTTCATGCTTGGTTTTGTTTTTTTTTTTTGATTAAGGAAATCTCTTGACCTCTATCTTGCCTTATTTCTTGCATATTGAAGCTAACATTGAAATAAGTGTTTGTTTTAGTCAGCTTTTCCACTGTTGTGACTAAAAGACTTGACAAGAACAGCTTTATGGAGGAAAGGTTTACTTGGGGGCTCACGATTTCAGAGGTCGTAGTCCATGGAAGGCTGGCTCCAGGAAGCAGAGAGAGAGAAACTCCATGCCACGTACGAAATACACACCCAAAGGCACACCCCCAGTGACCCACATCCTCTAGCCACACCCCACCAGCCTGCGGTTACCAGTTAATCCCTATCAGGGGATTAACTCACTGATTGGGTTAAGGCTCTCATAACCCAATCATTTCACTTCAGCCTTCCTGGGTTGTCTCACACAAACTTTTTTGGGAAACCTTTCATCCAGACCATAATAGTGTTAATGTTCATGGTGTTAGAATAACAAGTCCCTTGCAGGGTACAACATGAGGAAAAGGAAATCTTAACCCAGAGCCTTCAGTGGTGGCAGAGGTGATTATTGAAATGAGGCAGAATGGCTCTTCCTTTATTTTCAGTGGGTCAGGGCCCAGCTCAGTTTAGGGAGGGATGCACAATCAGGGCTTCTCTGGTGGGGAATATGGAAGGTTCTTTGGAGTAGCATTGGATACATCCTTGGCAACTTTGAATGGACTTCCCAATAGATACAGAAAATTGGGGACTCATAGCTCATGTCACCTGGGGCAAGATTGAAATGTCTTTCCATCAGCAAAGCAGAATGCAAAAGAACTTAATGCTTTGGGTAACTACCTGCCTGCCTTGGGCAAGTCTGTGTTTGGTAAGAAAGCTTCTGGTAGCAAATTTTGCTGGTAGGATTCATGGTCTTTACTGATGGAGACATTGCTATTTGCTCTGAAGTCCAATCTCCTTAGCGTAGCCTATGCTTTTCTCAAAACTTATCAATGGCAACCAATAGTCACTGATTGTTGACCTTGAACTGAAAGACTGCTTTCATTGGCTTTTTGGAAAATGTCTGCCAAATAACCAAATCTGAATGACATAGTTGGTCAGTCATTCTGTAGAGTAAAAATGGAAGACGGTGAGTAATTGAACTTGCACCTCTAATGATCACACAAAGCAAGCATCACTTTTTGATATGCAGGGAAGGAACTTTATGTGTAATTTCCATTTTGTTAAACAGAATATTTTTAAAAATCTGCATGCAAATATTCAGTTTTAATATGTTCCTTTCATAAAACTGGCTGCCCACCCTGGGAGTGGCTGGGAGTGAAGGACACAGTGACAGTTGGTCATCAATGTTCCTTGATTAGAACTGAGGTGGCAGGAGTTTTGCCCATTGCTTTTGCACCATCGATGAAATCACCAACACAGGGGAAAAAGAAAAAAAAATTCTTCAATTTATTCTAAAAAGAGTTTTGAACTCCAGGACTCTCTGAAACCCCTGGGAATTCACAGATAACAGTTTGTGAAGTGTTTCTTCCAGGTCTATTACAAATGGAAAGTATTATAAGTCTTCTAAAAATTAAAAATAATTTTGAGGCAGATCATTGTTGGAAACGCTGCAGGAGACTCCAGAGTACCTGGGTGAAAGTGTCGTTTGGGCAATCCGTGCATCTTTTGGAAGGCTGGACTCAGCAACTTTCATGGTGTCTTTCAGTTTTATGGTACCTGTGCAAACAGGTGATTCTGTTTCCCAAGGCTACCTGGGCATATGAAGTTGGTCTTCTTTCCAATTACGAAGGAAGGCAGGAGATTCTCAGGATCCATGAACAACTGAAAGTTCTTCTCTTGATGGGAAATCTACTAAGTTCTGAATGTCTGAATTAGCTTTGATGACTCAGAACAGTTGTAGTTACCTGAGAGGTGCTACTGGACACCTTGGCTCTTCATAGTTACTGGCTGAAGCAGAAGGTTCAACTGGGCACAGCTCCATTTTGGGACTGGAGTGTGAGCTCCATCAGGAAGAGAGGCAATGGCTAAATCCTCTGTTCATCCACAAACAATGTCAACATAACATTGGTTTTCTCATGACATTATTTAAAGTAAAAATACTAATCAATGAAGGATTGTTCTGAAAAATGGATCTCTCAGTAGATATCCTAACACCTTTTAGAAGGTACTTGCCTACATCATATTTTAGAAGAAAGGAGCAAATAGGCAAACATGGGAATTATTTCCATATTCCTACAGGGCCTGGGATTATGTATTAGCCTGCTGCGCATTTAAGATAACGAAATGAAGGGTTCCCAACAAATGAAGGGTTCAGTCCTATGTATGTATGTATGTATGTATGTATGTTATATATTTAACCACTATCAATAAATTTCAGTGATTCTTAGAAAATGCTGTTAAAAAGTCTATTTCTCCTAGCATAACAATTGTTTTGCACTTGTAAAGATCAGACTTCTGCCTCCTTTAACATATAAGCTGAGACATTTATTATTTAAGACAAATCCTGATCTTACAGATTCTTAGATGTTGGAGAACAAAATCATTGTTTTTGATGTTGAGTGGTATAGTTTTTGTTTACACACTGTGAAAATAATCAGCAAATTTAGATCAGTGAGTTTAAATCAATTATTTGATGAACTCAACTGGTTATTTGACTGAATTACCTTGCTTTTGTCAATACTATGAATTTAGCAATTTCAAAGAAAGGAGTCATAATGCTTCTCACAGGACTATTCAGGGCCTGCCTAGAATAGCCTGGGCTTTGTCTGCACCCTTCCCAGACAAGGATATCCTCCAACACTTTAGCTCTGTGACTCTAGTCCCCTGGGGCATGAAACCCAGAGTGGACTGCGTTCAGGGTCCTTCAGCTGTGGTCCAAAGTGGGGCATTCCCAGACTAGACTACATCTGCCCCGGGCAGCTCTTCTGAGTCCTGAGGGACCAGTTTCCATGAAAACCAGGCTTATCTATTGCCTCTCTGTAGAAATTGAGCTACTTTGACTCACGGAAGTGTTCCATCTCACTAGACTTACTATCTGGCACTTGGGTTTATTCAAATCTCTTGCCAGATCTTGGAACCTTAGAAGAAAGTGGTGAGGTATTTAGAGCCTTTCTCTGGGACCAATAATTAGTGCATGATACTCTGTTTAATGTGCTAAGGCTTCAAAGGCAGTAAGATGGTTCATATCTCCTGATTGGGGATTCCTGTATTATGTTCTTTCATATATAAGAAAGGGGGCTTTGACGCTCCCAACCTCTTCATTTATCCTTCATCTAATTCTCTGTAAGAGCAGCAGAACTGAAAGCCTACGTGGGATAATCATGACCACTGTATTCAGGGAAGGGACAAATTTTCACTGTCTGGGAAACCTGTTCGCCTATGGGATTCACAGCAAGGAGTCTTAAATTTTTGTGGTTACACTGATGCAGTAAACCACCCTATTCAGTAGTTTGATGGGGACACAGAATCTACTGACTTAGGTGAAGACATGGATGGAAGTCAAAATTTAACTGTGCTCCTCTGTTTCCAAAGAGGTAACAGACAATTGTCTATAGACAATGAGCTCCTTCATGTGATAATTCCTAACTTGGATTGCCAGGAAGAAGAATTGGAGACAAAGAGAGTAGTTGGCAGTTATTATAATTTCAAAATTCAAGTGTACCACAACGAGAATTCAAGTACTCTTGGACGAAAAAAATCACTTAGAATGAAAAAAATGTAATGTATTTGTTTGTGATTATAATTTGTGGGCAAATATAATATAATGTTCTTTGATGAGCATTGCTGTGACTGAGATGATTGGAACAAAAACTCTATTTTGAGCAGCTTGAAAGAAAGAAACTATTCTGTTCCTTTCTTTTATTAATTAGAACCCTCCCCCATGTTAGGTGCTATAGAAGCACAGAGTTTAGTTGGTGAGATGGAAATGTGAATAAATAATTACTTTACAGCATAAAATTATTCTAATGCAGTGTATGGAAAAGACCCTATGAAAATAATGGACAGAGAACAGATGGGGGTCTGGGAAGGGGGTCACAGAAGGGGCATTGCTTGTATTCAGTGCAGAAATGGAAGTTGGGCCAGTGAACTCTGCCATAGAACCATGAGCAGCCATGGGAATAAGGAGGATGACCCTACCCAAATATGCCACTGCTTTTCACTTGAAAAGGGACTGAAGGGAGAGGAATGAGAGGCAAGGAGACCAGGTGTGGGGCACTTAGTAGGAGAAAATGAAGCATGGGCTTTTAGTGCCAGATCTAGCATCAGCCCTCCTGTTTACTGCCCATGTAACCTGGGGGAAGTTATGGGCCTCAGTTTTCCCATAGATTAAATAGTACCCTTCCTTCTTTTGACCATGTTTCAGAGTCAGGATGGATGCCAACCCCAAATTTGGTTTGGATGCAACACAAACAACAGGAGGATATGAAAAGATTTATTTCTTATCTAATGAGGTTTTCTGGAGCGGGCTAGGCAGGCTTCCCAGGTGGGTCTGAGTGACTTCAGGGAACAGGGATAGGGCACTGGATTGGGTTATTTTTATTGTGGTTAGAAAGAGGGGCTGGGGCAATCATTCCTGTATGTGGACAGGGGCTTGTTTGATTTGAAGGAAGTACCAGGATTTCGTATGAGCGTTTCCAAATGTAGGGTAGAAGGAGAAGAGGAAGGGGTGAGTCTTCAAAGCTGTCAGCCATCACACATGAAAAAATGGAGTCATATTCTCTATTACAATTCTAGTTTTGAAGATGGAGTTAGGTATTCCAGGAAAAGCAATGAACATAATGTAGTCTGGCTAGAGTAAATGCCCTGTAAAGTACTAGTCGGCATGCTACAGTTTAGAGAAGTGTCCCCCACAGGCCCATGTGTTAAAAGCATGGTCACCAGCCTGCGGGACTGGTGGAAGAAAGTAAGGTCCTTGGGTGCGTGCTCTTGAAAGGCCTTTCGGACCTAGTTTCTCTTCTTTCTCCTTCTCTTTGTTTCCTGGGGGCTGTGAGGTGGACTGACCTCCTTTGCCACGTAGTCCTACCATAATGAACTGTGCTACCACAGGCCCAACCGAACAAGGCCAAGAGACCATGGGCTGAAACCTTTAAGATTATGAGCTCAAATAAACTCTTCTTCTTTTTAAGTCAATAATTTCAGGTATTTTGTCACAGTGATGGAAAACTGTTTAAACACAGGGCCATGCTAATTATGCCAAAGATTGAAACACAACACAGTTTCTGTATGGGTGATGGAGATAAAGGTTTGGATCAAAAATTTCTAAAATTCCTTTACTATTTGCATCAAGCATAGTTTTGATTGTACATGGCCTTCCCATTTTCCCATGATTCTAACAGACTCATATTAGAGATTCATTAATAAAAAATGAATGGAATGTGTATTATGTACTTTTTATAAGGTGGGCATTGTGAGGAATGCAGGGATTTCTGCCCTGATAGTGTTAAGTCTCCCCTTCCTCTCATCCCCTCAAAATATGGGAGAAAATTGGTTCATATTTTTTTTTTGAAAATTGGATCATATTAACTTAAAGTTATAAGCCAGGTGCTCTGTTCTATTTGGGATCAATTACTTTTTGCTTGGAGTTCATGAAAATGTGATATATGGAGCTGGAGTCTAGCTGATAATTAATGAGAAGGGTCCATAGGCATGAAACTTCAAGAGGAAATGGAGTAGGAAAACACAGGGATGTTGTGGTTGGAGTCAGAACGAATAGTTGAAGATAAAAACGGAAATGCAGTGGAGGCTGAATTGTAGAGAATCTTGAATGAAATGCTCAAGAATTTGGACTGTGGACAAAGAAGAGTTGTTCAAAGTTTAGGAACAAGAAAATGATATGACCAAGCTGCTCTTTGGGGATAATGACTCTAGCAGCAGTGTTTTGGGGTAGCTTGAAGGAGAACAGGGATTGAGTGAACAGAGTAAGGGTCCTGAAAATAACCAGACTGTATTCAGGCTTTGGTCCAGATACAGGAAGAAGGATGGTAGTGTTAGAAATGTGATCAAGTAGAATGAATAGGGTTTGGCAACTGCTCAGAGGCAGTTGGAAAGGAGGATTCCATGAAAACCTGGGGAGACTGATGGGATCATAACAGCATTTGTGGTAATGGGCAGGTGAAGATGAGGAGTAGATTTCAGGGTGGTGGCAGAAGGGCAAAGGGCAACAATAACTTCATTTTGGGAAATGTTGGGTTTGAAGTGTTGGATCATTCAGCAGAGAGTTGGCCAAGAAGTACAGATTTGGGGTAGAGGTGAAGTGGAAACCAGAGTGGAACAGATCGCAATTCACTGAGGGTACATCCTGTGCCAGTTTAGTCAAGGGGACAGATGCACAAGCAAATAATGAGAATTCAATGCTGTAAGTGCTATTCCACAGCGAACATGGGTAACAACTCTGGTAACACAAGACAGGAAATGGCTAACTCTGCCAGGGAGAATCAGGCTCATTTTTAGCTGGGCCTTGAAGGTTGAGCACACGTCCATCAGCCTTCCCAGGAAGGAGGATCATGGCAGAGAGAGGGGAAAGCACAGCCAAAGGAGGAAAGTGTGCTCTGGGCTGGGGGAGGGACGGTTGTTTGGTTTGCTGGGGATAATGTTGGGGTGGGAGACAGATGGTATTGTGGTTTCCATATGAAGTGTCCCTCAAAGATTCAGGTGTTGAAGGCTTTGTCATCTACGCAACAATGTTCCAAGTGGAAGCATTTGGGTAGTAATTGCATCGTAAAGGATCTGACCTTGTCAGGGCTTTAATCCATTGATAGCAGAGTGGACTACAGGAAGACAGTGGAAACTGTAGGCAGGTGGGACATGGTTGAAGAAAGAAGTGTGCCCTTGGGGACTATATCTTGTCCCTGGCCCCTTCCTTCTTCTCTCTTCTTCCCAAAGATCATGCTCTGAGCTGTTCTCCTCACCAAACCCTTCTTCTATGATGCTCCGTCTCACCTGAGGCCCAAAGTAGTGGAGCCAACTGGCCATGCACTGAAACCTCTGAAACTATGAGTCCAAAATAAATTGTCCCTCTTTAAGTTGTTTCTGTGGGGTATTTCGTCCACAGTGTTGAACTTACACAGGTGGGAAATGGGTCCTGCAGAGTACCCCACTTTAGTGTCTGGGAGAGGAACAGAACCCAGTGGTAGGGACAGGAAGGCAGAGGGGAAATGGAAAATTGGCCACACATGATGTCCTGGAGATCATATTCAACATCAGCTCAACTGGCTAGAGATGGAGGCAACCTGGATTCCTCCCTGCAGTTCCCAGTACTTCATTTCCTTCATCTGTAAGGGAGGGTTTTGAGCTAGGAGGTTCCAGAAGCCCTTTCCTGTTCTGAGGTTCCATCTGCCTCTCCAACTTTGGGAAGCTTTATTTGCTTTTGGGTCATGTTGAATAATTTAGTGTTCTAGTAATTAGAGTCTAATTGGAAGACTTGTGACCTGGAAGAGCTACCTCGGACTCTCAGGGGCTGACTTGCTCTCAGGGCCTAGTTCACGTGCTGGGAGCACTTCCTCAGTAGATCTCCGGAGGGGCCTTCATCCAACAGTCATTGACTGCTTAGAGTGGGAGGGACATACAAATATTTATAAAGGTCATGTTGGAAAATATTTTAAAATCATTGAACTGCAAAACATGTGTTTAACATTTATAGTGTTTGGAAGAGAAAAGATACTTTTAATCATCCTTATTCTTCCTAGAGTTTAACAAGCTCCTGATATCCCTTGGAGAACTTCTTTCCAACAGCATTAAATAGCAAGAATTTGCTCTGGATAGGGGCATGGGCACTATTCCCTGTGATTTAGGTGAAGGCTCGATTGGAGTACATGTTTGCAGAGTCTAGTAATCTTAAATAAATAATCCAAGTCCACTGCATTAATAAAAGCAGTAATTCTGTCAAGTGTCCTTGCTAACTTCCTAAACTTCTGAGGGACTGGAGCTGGTGATTTATGAACACTGTCAGAATCTGAGCCGGGGTGTTTTTTAGGGGATTTGTAGGGAGGTAGACTTTTAAGGGTAATTACCGTGTGTCAGAAAGATGCCTTAGCTTCCTTGATGCTGTGGGCCCCTTTTTATTTCTGAGGTCAAATGGCAGGAGAACTATACGCAAAAGGATATCCTTTCAATGTTTACAAGTAGAAAGTAAACGTTGTAATATGCAAAATTTAATTCTGATTTCACAGTGGGTGTCAATTTACTTGCTGAGTACCTTGCAGCTCAGGCCATCTGGGTTCAACTGACATTTGTTGCATCCTGGATCTGCACTCTTTGAAGGGCACATAGATGGTTTCTCCCTGGACTGGTCCCAGATTCTGGCGTTTATCTTATCAGGTGAGACGGGTCTTCCTAGTGGATGATTCAGATACTCAAGTGATATTAAGGAAATCTCACTGTTGGCTTCCCAGTTTCCAAATAATCAGATAGATCTCTCATAGACTGAGCCACTCTGATTTATGTTAGATTGTACTGAAACTCTTCAGTTTGGTGTTTTGGACTGCTGCTTCTCCTTTTCTCTTCTATTCCTGATTCCTTCTCTTAATTCTTCTCTATAGCCAGCCTCAGTTGGCCTTCTTCTTTCAGCTCTGAACCTCCCACTGCCTGCCAGCTGAGGTTGAGCTGTTTAGTAGGTCAGATGCCTTCGTCCACTCGGGCTACTATAACTAAACACCATAGATAGACTGGGTGACTTAGAAACAACAGAATGTTTTCCCCCTCCCAGTTCAGGAGGTGGAGAAATCCAAGTTCAAGGTGCTGGTGGGTTCAGAGCCTGGTGAGTGTTTGCTTTCTGGTTCATAGATGACATTTTCTTGCTCTTCCCTCACATGGAAGAAGGGGTGAGGCAGCCTTCTGGAATTCCTTTATAAGGACACTAATCCCATCCACGAGAGTTTCTGCATGACTTAATCACCTCTCAAAGCCACACCTTCAAATACCATCATGCTGGGATTAGGATTTCAACATAGGAGGTTTGGAGAGACACAAACATTTGGTCCATAGCACCATATGTGACCGAAGCTCTCTGGAATGGACAGAAGCTAGTTTTCTGCAGTCCTGATCTCTGTTCATTCCTTTGTCCTGCCTCCACCCCCCCCAATCAAAACTTAGTTTAATGTCCCATCATATGAATGGTGATTTTATAATGACGCATTCCCTAATGAGTGCTTAAAGGAATGGTGGGTACTTCAGATTACACGCTCATTCTTGGGAATTCACAAAAACTATTAACATATTAAAAGGCTTTGGAAAGTCCTGTGGTCTGGAAACTTGTCTAATTTAAGCATTTCCAAACAAAATAAAACAAAACACAAGCATTTGTTTTACCACATAATCCTTTTCCTCAGTAACATCTATTTAGATCTCAAATGAAGCTGATGTTTAGTGGAACACATTTAAGGAATATGGTTTGGAAGCATTAAAATTCCTTTAACAGTGCTGTCAACTGAAGGTGCTGACCTTCCAGGGTGGGCATTCTTGAGGGAATAGAATCATTGCCCCAGGCAGGACAGCAGGAAACTCCCTGGGGAATTTGAAGGAGCAGCATCTGCAGAAACTGGAAATATGAGGCAGACCCTATTGTTTTTACCTGCCTGGTATTAATTTTCACTTCTGCTAATAGACTACTAATATTCTTTGAAAATTAAACTTAAAAGACAGAATTATGTGCCCCCCAAAGTTCATATGTTGACGTCCTAACCCTCAGGATCTCAGAATTTGTCTGTATCTGGAGGTGGGACTTTGAAAGAGGTGATTATGTTATAGAGAGGCCATTAGGGTGGGCCTTGAAGTGGATGGTGTCCTTACAAGAAGAGGAAGTTAGGACACAGACACACACACACACACACACACACACACACACGACAAAACCATGTGAAGACACAGAAGATGATCGTGCACACGCCCAGGAGGAGTAAGCCCTCAGAAGGAACCAACCCTAGTGACAATTTGATCTGACTTGTGGCTTCCAGAATTGGGGGGAAATGCATTTCTGTTTTTTAAGCCATCTCAGTTTTGTTATGGCAAATGTAAGGTTCACAGCCCAGTTGTGTCAGGGCAGTGGGATAGGTTACCAGGACACCAAAGAAAATGCTTGAAGACTGCAGAAGGCATAATGCTTTATTGAGAAATGCTTACAAGGAAAGTCCAGGCAACAGGCAAAATAGATAGCACCTCCATTGCACTATCCAGTGGCAGCCAGCTGGACAAGTCACATGTGTCTTTTCCACAGGGCCCTCAACCCCACCGTTGAGAGAGGAGTTTTATATGTCAGGTTGCAGACGCGGTGGTATCCTCAGCGTTAGTTGTCTGTTTTGCTTAATTTTCTGGTACAACCAGCATCCCGAGGAGCAACTGTTTTGGCTTGCATGCAAAAAACAATATTTTAAGATAACCCAGATTTGCCTTGGTTCCCAGCATGCAAGAGGAAAAGTCAGTGTTCTTCCAAGTTATGTGGGCATTCCTGGCCCAGGCCTGCTCTACTTGTTCCTTTGACCTGGCCAGGTTCCTGGGAACTAGACCTGTGTTCCAGGGACATGGTGTCCTTCTGCCCTCCTTTTCTTCAAGGGCGATAGAGCAGCCACAGTAAATTCATGAGGTTAAAGTGAGATTAATTCCATGGCATGGGTATTGTGTGGTTCTGACCCTGCCAATGAAAACAAGGTATGATAACAGCCACGGCGATTGGCTCCGAGTAGGTCATGTGACCCAGGATAAGCCAATGAGGTCCAGCCCCTATTTTCTGGTAGCCCTGGGAAGCAGCATCCCCGTTCTACTGCTGATGGGCTGGTGGGAGGCTGGCTGGAAGCAATCCTGACCCCCACATAAGAAGACAGGAGAGCCAAAAAGGGACACATGAGCTGGGGGTCATGGAGACAGTCAGATTCCTGGTAACATCCTCTAGGCAACTAAATCCAGGAATGCCTGAAGTTTTTGAGGTCTTCTCGGTTATGTAAGCTAAAACGTTCTTCTTCCCCCCCACCTCTAAACAGTTTGAGCTGAAAAAAAATCTAGAATGGTACATAAAAATGACACGTAGTTTTGTGAAAACGTCTGTGAGTGCCACCTTGCTAGTCTCACTGGACTTTTCCTTTTCAAATGTCTCTTAACCTGCTGCTCCTGAATGTAATTTCAGAAATAATAGTCTTTGTCCCATGAAATAGAGGAGATCTTTATCAGAGAAACCTCTCATGGATCCCATGGTGCCATATTACTTAGAAGCAATGCTACTGTATCTGTATGGATCCGGCTTAGTCTCAGTGACCCCACCAACCATAATTTATAGCCTGATAAGTGACTTCACCCACTGCCTCACATTGATAGCCAGTGCTTTTGAAGTTATGATGGGGTCATGATGAATAGATTGAGTCATCGTCTATACAAGTCTTCTGTAAACAATTTTGTAATTATCTCTAGTATTTAGAGTCTTGGTTAACCAATCTTTTAGGACTATATTCCACAATTCACAGTGCCTTAAGGGACATTTGGACTTGGGCCAAAACACTCATGAATACGAAGCTTTGGGGCATGGAAATTTCTCTAAAATGTGACTTCATGGATGTTGGCGATAAGTGAGCCCACCACCCAGGGCTGGAATCCCACTCTGGCTCAGACCCTTCTTCTGCCTGCTCATCCACTTCTTCCTGCTGGGGTAGTGGTTGGTTCCTGTCAGCACCTGTGATGGACCAGCCTCAGAAGATACATTCAGAAAATTTCAGAAAAATGGAAGTCCATGCAAACATTTTTTTTTGTCTCTTTAAACATCATTGTTTAGTGAACAAGAGCCAAAAACCTTGTTGCAACAAGCTTCCTTTTGAAATAGCTGGTGTTTGGTCTCCTCTTATCAGTCTGGAAACCTGGCAAGCAGCTTCCATTGGTGAAATGCCCTGGCACTTCCCCTTGGCACATGGCGGATGCTCAGAAGTGCTGAGCAGCACGCAAGCCTCTGTGGTCTGCCTTGCTGAACTGCAGAGAGATGAGTGTGTGTTCTGTGCTCACCTTCCCTGCTACCTCCACACACACCTTGAGTGAAAAATCCAGTCTGAGGATGAGGGAGAAAAACACAGAGATTTTTCTTTCTAATGGAGTTACTTCTTTCTTGAAAGTCTCCTCTATGAATTTTCGCATTCTCACATCTTTTCTGCTCTCCATGAAAATTTGGCAGTAGAAGATGTGTTATGCAGAGCTTTTACCTTCTAATTATTAAAAAAGTCTATCAGAATTTATGTGAAGCAAGATTCCAGATATTACTTTGAAGCATTATTTAATAAATATGCATTTGAAAGTAGTATGGTGTATATTAAATAGAGAATAAATTTCAAAGTTCATAATTTGCTTTCTTCCTATGCTACATTACTTTTAGAACTGCAAAACATGAATGGTCATAAAGTTCTCTCTGTAGTTCTGGGTTACTCTCTTAGAAACAGAAGAGAACCAGTGTTATGGTTTAGATTTTAGGTATCTCCCTAAATCTCATTGCGAGGCAATGCAAAAAAGTTTAGAGTTTCAAGGACTAGATTAAATAAGAGTGGTGAAAGTGGATAACCTTGTCTTGTTCTTGAATTCAGTGGAAATGCTTTCAGTCTTTCTCCATTTTGCATAATGTTGGCTATGGGTCTGTCATAAATGGATCTTACGTAGTTAAAGTATCTTCTTGATCCCTATCTTCTCCAGAGTTTTGAGCATAAAGTGGTGTTGAATTTTATCAAAGGCCTTTTCTGCATCAATTGAGTTGATTATATGATTTTTATTTTTAATTCTGTTTAAGTGGTGAATTACATTTATTGACTTGTGTATGTTGAACCAGCCCTCTTTTCCTGGAATGAAGCCCACTTGATCATGATGTATTATCTTTTTAATATACTTCTGGATCCGATTAGCTAGAATTTTATTAAGGATTTTTGCATCAGTGTTCATCAGGGAAATCGGTCTGTAGTTTTCTTTTCTTGACATATCTTTGTTGGATTTTGGTATCAGTGTAATTTTTGCTTCATAAAAAGTGTTTGGGAGTGCTCCCACCCTATCAATCCCAGGGAAGAACTTACAGAGGATCGATGTTAACTCTTCTGTGAAAGTTTGGTGGAATTCTGCCATATATCCATCCGGTCCTGGGCTTTTCTTTTTTGGAAGAGCTTTGATTGCTGCTTCGATTTCACTATCTGAGAGAGATTGGTTTAGATTTTCAATGTCCTCCTGTGTTAATGTGGGGATGTTGTATGTGTCCAAGTAGAGGAGAAATAATTGGAGTTTGAGAGTCTTAACCTAATCAGTGCATTTACCCATTGATAGGGATTAACTGGGTGATACCTGTAGGCAGGTAGGGTGTGACCGGAGGAGGCAGGTCAACGAGGGGGCATATATTTTGTCTCTGGTGAAAGGAGCTTTCTTTCTGCTTCTTGATTACCATGTCCTGAGCTGCTTTCCTGCGTTACACCCTTCCTGCCATGCTTTGCCTTATCTTGGGCCCAGAGCTATGGAGTTGGCCATCTATGGACGGAGACTTCTGAAATCATGAGTGCCAAATAAACTTTTCCTCCTCTAAAATTGTTTTTTTTTTTTTAAAGAGAGAGGGACAGTGAGAGAGACAGAGAAAGAGAGAAACAACTTTATTTAGTTTTTCACATGGCTTTAGTTGCTCCAACGCTTAGTTGTGTACGTGGTGCTGGGGTTTGAACCTGGGTCCTTGTGCTTGCCAGGCAAGCGCCGAAACCGCTGAGCCACTGTTCCAGCCCCTCTAAAATTGTTCTTATCAGGTCTTTTAGACAGAACAACAAAAAAAGCAGATTAAAACAACGTGTGTGTGTGTGTGTGGTGTGTGTGTGTGTTTAGCCTCACCTATCTAGTTTCCTATACTATTCCCAGGGAAAGACAGTGATAGTATTTAAACATGCAGGCTCTAGACAGGAGTGCTTGAACTCAGGTCCCAGCTCCATTAATTTTTACCTCTAACACTTAGAACAACAGATTTTCTTCCTCCATTTTTCCATCTGTAAAATGAGGCTTAACAATAATTTATCCACCTCATAGAGTCACGGCGAGGATTAAATCATAGAGTTGATGCTAAGAGTATGTTTCTGAGTTTGGCTTGGAGTACCCATTATAAAAAATCGCTCCTCTCACTGTTTATTACTGTTGTTCTCTGTTCTTGGTACCTTGTAGGCGCTCAATGATGTTTGTTGAGTTAATGAATTGTACTTGTTGTTCATTGTATTTATGTATTTGCCCTTTCATAAGTTAAACAGAAGCATGAAAGATACTCTCTTCATCCTAAAATCAACAGCTTTCTCTGTGAACTGCAGATGGCATGAAGCTAAACGATATCTCACTTATCTAGAAAAAACAATATGTAAGTGAGACAGGTAGAAGGAATTTTCCAGAAGAGAAGAGTCCTTTATGTACATGGAAAAACAGAAGTTCTGAGTAGAAAGGAAAGCTGGATCTGGAAATGCCCAGGCCGTACATAGCCAGAAAAACTTACTTCATAAATTAGTTTTATAGAATTTTTATGTTTTTGCGAAGTGCTAAAGCAATTTACTGTCAGGAGACACTGATTCTAATAAAAATAAATTAATAAATTTGAAATGCTCAGGCATCTATATTCAAAGGCCGCCAGGCATTTTAATAGGAGATAAGTAAGAATGATTAATCATTCCCACAAGCTTCCCTGCATTACCCTAGGCAACAGTGGCCAGGCTGAGGAACGGTACCGTGAGGAGTCTGCCGGCACTGGATAAAATAATGGTTTTATCTGCATTTTCTGCACTCCATTCTGTATATACTTTTGCTCTCTTCCAAGTAAGTACAAAATTTCACCTGTTGACAACTTAATTTTTCACCTTTTTGCCCTACCCTTAGGAAAAGGTAATAAAATCAGCGAAATTCATATTACTTTTTCACTTGCTTGGCGTAAGTTGTTCACCTTGAGAAAGAAGCTGGGAGAAGCCCAATCATGCTTTGGCCTCCTCTATGCAGGGACTGCGTCTCTACACTTGAAGTGAGTTCAGAGGTACAGAAGTTATTAATAGAATCCTTCACTTTTCTAGGGGCAGAGACTTTGAGAGTCTGGTAACGCTTTGCCTTCTCTCCCCAGAGAACATGATTGGAGTATGGCTCATCCATAGACACCTTAAAGACCCAGAAGTGCCACTAAAAGAAACCCTGAGGACTGTGTGTTTCAGATGTCACACCTAGGCTAGAAAGCAAGGAGGACCACATGGAGAATAATGCACAAAAATGCCACCTGGAGATGAATTGGGACTACATCGTTAGCCTTGACCTGCAGCAGAATTTGCCTTCCCATCCTAAGTGGGGTTTAAAAGTAGCACATGTTCCATTGTAAGGAAAAAATTACAAGTTCTTCCTTAAATGCTTTCACAGTGGCAGCAACAACTGATACCAGCTCTGTTCATTCCTGTTCTTCCCATGGTTCAAACCAACTTCCATGCCAACCCTTGACCCCACAATGTCAGATCGAGTTCTTTCCTGAAAACTGTCTCTTTCCAACACAGTCCTTTTTCAGCCATGATTTGGCGACTTCTGTTATGCTATCTAATTGATTTCAAGCTTCCGCTGTAGTCAGCCCCCTCTCTGAGGGAAATAATTGGATCTAACACATTTGCTACCTTTGTAACTAAATCACTGAATCTTTTTAGGATCCTGTTTCCTGATACGTCAAAGGCTAGCACTGGACTTTAATGTATATGGTTACTTCAACTTTAAGATTCTATAATTTTTAGAGCATTTAAACTTCTAGTTTTTAAGATTTCCATATTTTTTACACATATATGTCAGTACATGTGTGCAAGTGTGACGCATCTGGCATTTTCTTTCTTTTTTTTTTTTAAGAGAGAGGGAGAGGGACTGGAGCAGTGGATCAGCGGTTACAGCATTTGCCTGGCATGTACAAGGATGCAGGTTCAAACCTCAGCACCATGTACACAATAAAGTATCAGAGCAACAAAAGCCAAATGAAAAAACTAATAATAAAATTGATTCTCTCTTTCTCTCTCTCTCACTGTCTCTTAAAAAAAATAAAAGGGAGAGGGTAAGTAAGAGAAAGGGAGACAGGAAAGAGAGAATCCATTTTATTTATTTTTCACCTGGCCTACTGTTTCTCTGACACTTAGTTGCGTATGTGGTGCTGGGATTTGAACTCAGGTCCTTGTGTATACCAGGCAAGTGCACCAACCACTGAGCTACCACTCCAGCCCTCATACTCGGCATTTTCTAAGCAGTTCATACCCTCTGAAAGAACCCAAATTTTCAAACATACCTTTTTCTTATTAGTACATGTTAAAACACTCAGACATTTATACCCTCCCCTAGGTAGGCCTGTCACTCAAATAAAGCATCTGAAGGTCACTGGCCAATTATTCACTTGGAATTGCAAGTCTGGAATATCAAGTTTAAAAAGTTGTGATTTCTTCATGTGCGTTAATTTCCACCAACCAAATGAACGCAGCATGCAGTTTGTGAATAGTTCCACAGGGATGCTACTTAAGAGGGAATCTGCAACATTCTAGATTGTTAAATTCATCAGCTCTGTACACAGCCAGGACCCCACACTGCACATGGTAGCGCCTAGTAGGTGCTCAGTGAATGTTTGTGGCACAAAGGAAAGGGTCTAATAGCAGAGAGAGAGGGGACGGGCATAAAGTCCCACAGTTGTTTTGGGAGAGAGGGAATTAGGAATTGGAGATCAAGTGTGAATGAAAGGAATCAGGTGGAGAAGATAGAAAACAACCTCAAAAACTGAGAGGGGGTGAGATCGCTGACCTGAAGTTAATCCAGGAGGTCAAAAAGCCAGCAAGCTCATGATGAGAGTAATATGAAGATTTTGCATGCATTTTATTTCACATTAGGTTATTTTATTTATGGTGAGGTATAGAATGTCTCATATCATCATCCACTGTTTCAAATTTGTGTGCATTATACTGAATGAAATGTCCTTCAAGTAAATTTCAGTGTTTTTAAACATCCCTACGTTCCCAAGAATGTTATCTGAAGCCACTGGGTAAATTCCAGGAGTTGGGCAAAACTCCTATCTTCTGTGCAATCTCCTGAGGCCCACCTGCTTTATCCTCTCTTCTCTTCAAATCTCATTTTTTTCTGAAACATACCACTCACTCTGCAATTGAAGGTTTTTCATCAAAAATGACCATATCAATTTGGAATATATTTGGCTTCAAGTAGTAGAAACCAGCACTTACAGGACGCAGATGCGCAGAATTGATGGCTTCCAGTCTTGCTTCACGTGCACTAGGATGCCATTAGCTACCCAGGTTCCTTAGCTCCTTCCACCGTCTCACCCCGTGTTTGGGTCCATCTTCATGGTTGCAAGATGGCTGTAATCATCACATGTGCTTTCCAGATGAGTGGACGTGTGTGTGTGTGTGTGTGTGTGTGTGTATGTGGGGTTGGGTGGGGTAGGAGATGGTGAATGGACATGCCAACTATTTCTGTCTACTTTCAAAAGCAAATGTTAAAAATTTCCCAGAGCACAAATGAACTTTCACATATGTCTCATTGATTAGTCAGATGGTTTTCCAAAGCTTTCCTTAGATGTAAGAGAGGGTGAGAGTGAACATCTCACCTTATCTCACCTGGAACTCACTCACCTGGGCTCACCTGGGACTCACTTGGGACTCACCTGGGGATCACCTGGGGCTAGACTTTGTTCTGTTCCAACAACATTCAGGTTCAAGTGATAAGAATTAAAGACTGGAAATAAGTTGAGGAACCAATAACATTTGACTTGGTGACAATGTTAGAAAGAATAGGGGTATCAGGAGAATGAGAGAAAAAACAATAAATTTTCCTCTCATTATTATTTTTGACCCATCTGATTTCTTATACTTGCTTTGAGTAGGTGTTACTGAGCTTGCTTGATTGCCTCAGGAGCACATTTAGTGAATAATGATCTGTTATGTTTAATGGTTTAAATAACAATGTGACAGCGAGCCAGATGTGTCCTGTGTTGAAATTTTTTTCCATATATGAATTTTGAATTTTTTTTTTTTTAAGAGAGAGGGACAGTGAGAGAGACAGAGAAAGAGAGAAACAACTTTATTCAGTTTTTCACATGGTCCTAGTTGCTCCAACACTTAGTTGTGTACGTGGTGCTGGGGTTTGAACCCGGGTCCTCGTGCTTGCCAGGCAAGCGCCGAAACCTCTGAGCCACCGCTCCAGCCCATGAATTTTGAATTTTACTTTAAACCATTAAATGTATTAAGCTTGTACATAAACTTACTAATTTGCATATATACAGTTTTGGAATGAAGTTCCTACTTTTTTGGTTCATGGACAGAGTTGAGAACGTGGCAGTATTTTATATATAAAAGTGTTTAGGGAAAAATAAAATTTTTGCTTACTGTACATTAGTCAGGGAAATGGAAAAGAAAAGGCAGCAGGGAATTAGAAATTGTTTAGATAGTGTAGGAAGAAGAGGAGAATGGAATTTAGACTAGCAATAACAGATTACATAGGAGAAGGAAGAACAGAAATTTAAAAAGTGTTGAAATTCTCTGTATTTTTCTAAAGGAGGGAGGGGGGGAGAGGGAGAGAGAATCAATTTTATTTGGTTTCTCATGTGGCCTTCATTGCTCCTACACTTCACTGTGTGTGGTGTTGGGGTTCAACCATGTCCTCACGCATGCCAGTCAAGTGCCGCAACTGCTGAGCCACCACTCTAGCCCCTCTATCTTTTAAATTCAAGTTTTATTATGGAATATTTCAAGCCTGTATAAAAGTAGATAAGATATTACAAAAAAAAAAACTCCTGATATTCATCTCTTGGCTTCAACAATTATCAACACATGGTTATTTTCTTTAATCTGCTTGCCCACCTGTCATATCATTTGGAAGTGTATCCCAGACATCCTATCATTTCACCAGCAAGTGTCTTATATTTTTAAAAAATGGAAGATCTTCAAATACTTAGTCATCTTTGGAAGTGGAAGTGGACAAAGCTGAATTCCAATTCTAACCGTAGACCAACAGCAGGGGGGCTTTGGCCAAGTTGGTTCATTTATTCTATGTGTATTTCCTAAGCATCCTCTTGGAGTCAAGCAGAGAATAAATACACTGAATGATTTCAGATGGAGAGTGACGGAGCCCAGAGTGGCTGACGGATGACTTACCCCGGGTGGTTGGGAGGGATAGGCTCTCAGCTCCTGGACTGGAGGCATCCTCATCTACTGAAAGGGGATAGTGACATGCCTCCTATGGCTGCTGAGAATCTTAGCATTTGGGAAAGTGCTTAGCAAAGGCCTGACGCACAGCCCACGGCAATGCGGAGTCCCCACCGTGTCCTGTCGATCACATTTACTGTCCATCTGAGTTGTCCCAGGACAGGCTGCAGTGGCCTCTCCCGCTTCACTCCCACATAAGGTGCACTAGATATGACGGACTGATCGTCATATTCTAAACTTGACTCTGACAACAGCTCCATCACCCATAATTTGATTCCCGTACAAGGTCCCTCCTTCTAGAACTCTGTAGTCTCCAAAATTGCATCAAGAAAATAAGATTAATTTGGGATTGCCTTCTTTTCCTCTTTCCCTCCAACTCTGTGAAAAATAACTGGCTTGTAAATTCACAGTGCCTTTATGTAGAAAATATTCATTTTGGCTAGAGTGAGTACTGGGGAAAAGCTGGTTAAAAATCTTGCATTAAATTTATAAAAAAAAATCTTATGAGATTGAGTTTTACAGTTTCCAACTTGGCAGACGCTTAATTCTAATCCAAACAAAGTGCTCTTGGCAGTTTATCAAAAAACCAGAAAACTTCAGGTTGGAGGAATGGCTCATTTTCTGGGATTTAATGATCTTTTTCATGATATTTCAGCAGATCAACTTTTATTTACATTAAATGCAAGCTTTGATCCAAACTCTGTGTAACGAAGCAACAAACGGGGTAGGGCGGGGGAGTTTCAATGCAGCCTTTCACTCCTAGGCCAATGCAAGTGCAGGAGCTGCCTGGGTATGGGGTAAGTTTGAAGAACATAGGCTCTCGTTCTGAAGGAGAAGTTCGATGGTTTCAGACATCCTGTGGCTCAGTCCTAAAGAGGAGCAGTAAGCCTGGGGATGAATGAGCTTTAGGGTTAGCATGTCCTTTCCCCCCAGAGATTATGAGTATATGGGATTCAACATGGCTTTTTACCAATATGCATGATTGATAAGGACCACCCATGCCCTGGCTCCTGGGCCAATCAGTGCTGTTGGCTCAGACCAGCCCAGATCCTTCCCGCCAGGGCTGATGACTGGCCACCTTTTCATTTTCTTCTCCTCAGCCTCCTAGACTACCAGTTCCCACAAGGGGCTGTTTTAAATCTTGCAACATCTCCTTCGCGTTTCCAGGGAAAGCCCCTTGCCATGTTCCCAGCAACCTTCTAGTTCAGGGTCAGGAGGCAGCCTCCTCCTGAGCCCTTCTCAGGCAGGGGAGAGCTGTCTTGCACCTCTTCTGACTTCCCTTTCACCGAGGTTTGTGCCACTGGCCTTCTCTAATCTGAACCTTCCTGTCTTTGCCTCTTTCTCTCTTCCCCTTTTGCTCCTATGGGGTCGCTCAGAGTGTGAATATTTCTACTCCTAAGTCTTTCTTCCCTGCGAAAGGACTCTCCGCTTTTCCAAATCCTTCCCAACTGTGGCGCAGTTGTCTCTTGCTGCTGTCAACAAATGATCACAAGCATAGAGGCTTAAACCAGCCCCAATTTATCATTTCCCAGTGTAGGGCAGAAGTCAGGATCTCACTCCCTAAAATCAGCTGTAGGCAGGGTGAACTCTCTTCTGGGGCTCTGGGGGAGAATTCATTTTCCGCCTTGGGTTCAATGCCTTGAGGTTGTAGGACTGGGGCCTCTGGTTTCCCTGCTTGCTATAAACTGGGTGCCCCTGACTTAGAGGCTGCTGCATGCCTTTGCTCTTGGCCTCCTTCCTCGGCCTCCTTCCTCACTTCAAAACCAGTAGTGGCAGGCCAGTTCTTCTGTTGCATCTCTGCAACCCTCTGGATTTCAAGAACTCATGCACACTTGCATGCCCACTTTCATATTAACATAGTTATACAAATATAATGTATAAAATATGCAATGGTGGAATTAATCAGACATTGTGGCTAATAGTTCTATGCACATTCATTCATTGATATAATTTTTTATTTGCAAAATGAATTCATTTTACATAAGGAGCATATATTACATATATTTCCTTGTGATTGTGGGGCTTCCTGGGAGCTGAGGTTTGCTGTTACCACCCAGCACTGCCAGAGAGGCTGGTTCTGTGCATATCCAGCCCAGGGAGAGGATCAAAATGCAAAACTGGAACTGCAGCTTCTTTTCTTCTTCTTCTTCTTTTTTTTTTAAGACAAGGAGGGAGAGAGAGAATGAGAGAGAATTTCATTTTATTTATTCAACTGGCTTTTATTGATGCTTAGTTGTGTACATGGTGCTGGGGTTTGAACCCGGGTCCTCGTACATGCCAGGCAAGCACTCCAACCACTGAGCCACCCTTCCAGCCCCTGGAGCAGTTTCTAGTGAATATCAGTTGCTTTTGCTTCATCATAAAGTTGGAAAGTCAATACTCCATCATATCTCAGGGACTCTGTGTGCCTGTGTATGTGTACTTATACACACGAGGTTTACTCATTCATAATCCCCCTCTTACTAATGTATTGAAAAGATGTTCTGCACTGTAAAAAAAATCCCTTTACATTATTTTTAGGAGACATGTAGTATTTTAATGTCTGAAGTACCACAATTTGGTTGACTAAACTTCTTTTAGCCAACCACTACTTTTAGTTATTACAAACATTGCTGCAATCAATGTATATGACACTCTTGTAAATAACCAGAGAAGTCCTACTTCCTCCATCACTTTCATTTCCGTTTAGTTTTCAGAGAAAATTTAGTTTATCTGAGCTTTCAGGAGCTAATTATTTGCCATTAAATTAAAGAATTCTTCTTTTATTATTATTTGATTTTCTTTAATTGTGTGTGTGTCTCATGTGAACAGAGTCATTCATTCTTTCATTATTTGAGTGTTGTGTAAGGCAGGGCTGATATCTTCTGCACTCTCCCTCTTGCCCTGCTCCTATTCTTATAGTTATATAATACCTACTTATAATAAATAAGCAGGTGCCACAGGAAAGAGGGTGTTTTCCCCTTTACCTTAGCTAATGTTGGCTCTGGCTCATTATTCTTGGTGATGGTGCTTAAGGAAGAAGCCCTTGCTCCCTTCCTTCACCAGCACATGGTAAAGAAGCTAATTTAGTTTCTCAGTTATTTTTACAAATGCAGAGGGAATTATAGGAAACCCCACAATCCAAATGGTTTATGCACAGACAGGGGCTCGGTTCAGAGGTCTGAGATTTTTGGACTCCACTCCATGATATTTACATGATCAACGCCTAAAAATGAGAAATGCTTTTTCTTTACCAATTTCAAAGTCTCATTTGAAAACCCAAGAGTTGTCAAAATCAGTCTGAAAGTTGTGAGTGTGGTCGTAAATCTAACGCAATACATCTATGTCAAACCAAATAGTAGCAGTCATATTAAATGTGATAATAGAGAACACAGGGTCCCAAGAACTAGACACTGAGGAATCTGAAGTGATAGAGAAATTCCTGTAATTAGGGCTTCTAACTCTTTAGAGGCAAAATTAAAATAACCCTCTCTGGTCTCAATGCAAGAATGAAAAAGTTACTAAGATTGCGAAAACCTGAATTGTCTCTGGTGCTGTTTTGGGACCTGGGATTCCACCTTATCTGTTTTCACAGGTTGGTGCAGAGTCCCTGGGGAGAAAGGAATGCTTACCATGCATGACCTCTGTCCTGGTGCTGGGGAGAACTGGGGACCTAGGGAACAAAACAGAAGCAAACCCTCTATGTGCCTATGGATGGGCAGAGGAGGGTGGAAGCAGGCAATAGATAATAATGGACAGGCTAATGATCTCTTATTTCTTCTTTGGAATTAAAAACATGTTGAGGTTTGATAGTCTGTGATGTTATTTAATTGCCGATTAGGAAGCTCTATTTCCAGTGTAACCGATTGATAGATTAGCGTCTCTTCTCTCCCTCTATCCTGACATTTCTTCTCCTTCCTGCTTCCTCCCCTCTGCAGTGTTATTGTTTTGGTGATGTGGTAGAATAATTTATGCAGAGAGGAGTCTTATTTTTTCCCTAAGGCTCTCTCCTTTCCACAACGTTTGTGTATTGTTTATCAATGAGCACTTATTAGCAATAACGGTTTCAAACTGAAAGAGAAAGGGACACCTCTGTTATAGGTGACAACATAGGATGGGTGGCAAACTAACAGACACTGGAGATTCTGAGTTAAGGGGTCCAAAGATAGTGGACTGGCTGAACTGAGCTACCATGTTGTGATGGCTTTTTTCTTTTTCTTTTTTTTTTTTTTTTTTTTAGGTGACAACAACCCAACAACCTTAATATAACCCCTTGATTATACTGGTCACCATGGTTTGGACAACTGTCCCCCAAAGGCCCATGTGTTGAAGGCTTGGTCCCTACCTGTGGCCCTGTTGGGAGGTAGTAGAACCTTTAGGAGGGGCCCAGTGGGAGGAGGTTATGTCATTGAGGGTGTCTCCTTGGAAGGGATGTGGGGTCCTCAGCTGCTTCCTCTCTCACTTTGCTTCCTGGTGTCCATGAGGTGAGCAGCTCCTTAGTCACATGCTCCTACCATGATGTACAGTGCTGCCTGCCACACGCCCAAAAGCAACAGGGTCAATGGTCCACTGACTCTTCCAAACTGAGCCAGAATAAGTCTTCCTTTTTTTTAAAAGTTGCTTTATCACAGGCAACACAAAGCTGACTAGTACATAATACTTAGAATAGTTTTGTGGTGTAGAGTCCATGGGCAGAGAAATTGTTACTCTCCATAGCCTCTTTTCTGGGGACTTTGGGGAATTAGGAAATGTGAGTGGACATGAAAGACCAGGACCCTCTGTTGTTGTGCATTGTGCATGGGGGAGGAGACAATGAATGAAAATTAAAAGTAAATGATCTAGAGTAATGCAGTGTGTAGTAGGAGGTAGCCAAGAGGGCTGGGGCTGGAGTTTATTGGTAGATTGCTTGCCTGGCAGGCATGAGGCCCTGGGTTCCATCCCCAACACCACACTAAAAAGAAAGAAAGAAAGAAAGAAAGAGAAAGAAATGAAGAAGATAAACAGTTGTTTTTAAAAAAAGCAAAATTTCTTTTCTTTCTTTTTTTTTTTATAAAGAGAGAGAGATGGACAGTGAGAGAGACAGAAAGAGAGAGTCAACTTTATTTAGTTTTTCATATGGCTTGCAGACTTCATTGTGTATGTTGTACTGGAGTTTGAATCCGTGTCCTAGTGCAAGCCAGGCAGGCAATGTAACTGCTGAGCCACAGTTCCAGCCCCAAAGCAAAATTTCTTAATAAAAGAATAGAAGAAAGATATAATCTCTGTTTCCATTCATCTGGGATTTTTAAATAGCACAATTCAGGTAGGTTTCATTGACATATTGACATTTTAGCAAAGACTTGAAAGAGGTAACAGCTTTAGGAAGAGAAGCCAGGCAATGCAAAAGCCCAGGGGACCACAGGTCCCTTTGCTACCTAGTCACCTGTCCACTCAGATGCTACCTCCTTACAGGCAAAGTGGAGTCCACCTCTTGAACCAAGGTCTCCTACTCCCCTCCAACTCTTGGGTCTTTTTAAACTTTATAGGGGTGCAGAAGCTCACCAGCTGTAAACTTTTCCCCTTGATGGTTAGCTGAACTGGAGCCCTGGCTATTTACGTCCCTTTGAGTGAAACATCTACAAGACAAACGTCCTTTCTCTTGCTAATATTGACGAGTTCTCCTGGCACATTATTATGCTAACTGGACTTAGCAAAGACTGAGACAATTGTGGCCTTTTAAATCCTCATTAGTGTATCCCCTGGCTTTAGGTAGAAGACGGAAGAGATCAAAGAAGAGGGTAAGAAAAAACAAAACAAAAAACCCTGGAATAAATATAGTGAATCCAAATACAGTGAATCCCTTTTATTTGTCATAAGATTTTTGTTCCATCATAAACCCTGTTTTTAATGACCCTGTCTTTGGATGTTTAGGAAGCTGTGATCAATTTCCATTTGCAAAACTCTGGCTCTCCCTCATTCTTTTGCTGGTTGGAGATGAATAGAGCTTCCCAAGGCTGGAAAGACCAGAGACCAGTGCAGTCCTGGGCATAGAATGTGCTGATTGCACCCATCTGAGGATTCCAGGGTCATTAGGAGCCCAGATCCTTCCCCTAAATCCAGGGCTGAAACCGATACTGAGAAAGAATAACCCCAGATTCATATGAGAAGACAGAAGCAGCTCCCTTATTATAGCCCAACAGTTATGACTAATGAAGACACATCCAAGAGCAGATAATGAAAAATTCTGAATTATTGCCATTGTTTCTCATATTTCTGGGACTCTTGAATTAATATAGCAAACTAAGTCCGAAGATAAAAAGCCAGAAGCTTTATCAAATACACTGTGTCTGGCAGACTGTCTACACTGAACTAACTCAAAGTCCAAATGGTGGTTTGGGTCTTGTATAAGAAGTGGCATGGATTTTTTTTTAAAAGAATATATGAATTTGCTTTTCTCTTTATGTGACGCCAACATGTTGACTATGATGGTTCATATTTATGAAATGTAGTTGCAAGATGCTTCATAAGATATTTGAACAAACTATGCTGCACACCTGAACAAAAATGTAAATGTTTAATGCCAGTGTCAAATATTTTGAAGAATAACAAGGGATGATAGAAGGGAGGAGAAAGGGAAATGTTGGAACTGAGATAAAGCAAGGTGCATTCCAAGCAGTTATAACTGTCTCTGTATATTCTATAGCCATATATATAAAAAACGTTCTTCATAGGTATAAGTATTATGTCACCGTATTTGGATTTTTTTAGGAACAATATAGGACCCAGAGGAAAGGCAAGGGATCAGGGATGGTAGGAGGGAGGTAGAGGGATGTGTGTGTGGGGATATTGAACAAATTGTATTGCTGAATTGTGTGCATCTAGGAATATGTGACAACTAATCCCAACATTATGTAAAACTATAATGCACTAATAAAAAATAAATTTCAAAAAAGAATATATGAATTTGCTTTTCTCTTCATTGAAGCCAACATGTTGACTGTGATGGTTCCTATACTTTTCCCTGCAGCTATCATAGATTTCTTTTTTTACTTCTGGTTGAGCTTTATTTGCTTTCTGGAGAACACTGGAAGTTCATTAGATCTCAGGAACACTTACTTGGGAGGGGGTGAGTTTAGGAACCATTGTTGGGTAAGAGTGCCTAGAAAGTAGCATTTAAGCATTGGTTTATGTAGAAAGCTCAATTTGTGCAAGAGTGAGAATTTATGCAGCTTATATACAATATATAGTAGATGAAGAAATGCTCTAACTTTATATTTAAATTGTTTTTAAAGACAAGGTTGAATTCTAGATTTATTTTTTAGTCTTTTGATTATTCTTACTTGATGCCCTTTACACACAATCACCACAATAATATGTATAGCTTTTTATATATTTTGTATGAAAACAAAATATTAATCTTGTTCGAAATATGAAATTATATGTTTGGTAGAGGATTTGGGATTTATTTCTAAGAGACAGGAACTGTTTCTTGATTTTGAGAAATCTCTCTTTCTAGCCATGTTTTTTTTTTTTTCCGAGAGAGAGGGAGAGAGAGAGAGAGGGAGAGAGAAAGAGATAATTTTTATTTAGTTTTCCATGTGGCTTTCATTGCTCTGACACTTTATTGTGTATGTGGTGCTGGGGTTCGAACCTGTGCCCTCATGCATGCCAGACAAGTGCTGTAACCCCTAAGCCACAGCTCCAAACCCTCCCTGTGGCCATGTTTTTACGTATTAGTACATGGAAGACATTTCTGTATTTTTAAATGTCTTCATATTCGTGTTTGTATTTTCATATAAGAAGAGTAAAATATAGCTGGTTTACAATTATCATGCTTCTGATGGTTGTAATTTGTTCCTTATGGGTTTTATTTAGTTTTTCATGTGGCCTTTGTTGTGTACATGGTGCTGGGGTTTGAATCTGCGTATGCGCATACTAGGCAAACGCCATAACCACTGGGCCACCGATTCAGCCCAGAAAGTTGCTTATTAACTAGAACAAAACACCGCTGTACCAAAAGCATGCGATCACTTTATGTCGTGAAAGTAAAGTTAAGGCCACAGCAGAGTTTTCCAAGACTTGACAGTAGAATAAAGAAAAATAAAAAGACAAAAATCACTTTGTAAGAATTAAATTCTTTTTCCTAGCACCCACCATGATAGTTATACAGTAGATTCATTTCAGCATACATGAGGGCTTATAGAAATTGTTCCAGTACGAATTTCTCCAAAGAGATTTCAGCACTAAATACTATGAAATGCAGGTTAAAAGTAATACCTAAAACAGTCTAACTCCTCCTAGGTGATGGCAAACCTGAAGATCTCGTTGCTACACTGTTGGGCTTGCAAAAGATATCTACCTAAACTATCTTATTAAAGTTGGAAAAAAAATCGTACTCTGAAAATAGCAAACTATTTCCGCCTGTTTTCCTTTCCTTCTTCAACTTCAGCTGGGATGCTTTCTTTCAAAATTTATTTTATAGCCGTCCATACAAAAAGGACAGCATTGTGCTTTCATTTAAATATTCACTGAAATATTTACTTAAATATTTAATATTAATTCATTTAAATATTTATCTCATGGTCTCATGTGGAAATAATAATATATTAGTGCTTAAAGCTCACACAGTGATGTGATTGTTGGAAATTCATATTTTCCAGTTTTCAATATGGCATTTAAAAGACCTTAGATGAGGGGCTGGAGGGGTGGCTCAGTGGTTGGAGCACTTGCCTGGCATGCGCAAGGACCCCAGCAACACATACACAACTAGGTGTCAGAGAAACAAAGGCATGGTAAATAAATAAATAAATAAATTGATTCTCTTCTCCGTCTCTCTGTATCTTAAAAAAAAAAAAGAACTTAGATGTGCCCGTGGGGTGTTTTCTTGGCATGCTTCACACTTTCCATGAATAAGACAACAGCTAAATAAAACCCACATGAACTGAACTTCTTTCAGCACTCATGCATTTCTATATAAGTTACATTGAGCATGCTCTTGAATTTTTCATTCTTGACCATGATCTCACACAACCCACCAGATAGCAGACATTTGCAACAAAAAAAAAAAAAAAAAAAAAAAAAAAAAAAAAAAAAAAAAAAAAAAAAAAAAAAAAAAAAAAAAAAAGAAAAAAAAAAAAAAGGGGGTGTGTGTGGAATTTAGAGCAGGTTCCAGGAAAGCAGTTGGCTTTCTTTCCTCAAGGCATCAAATTATAGGCCTTGCGCCAGGTTTCTGGACCCTTCATTCTTTAGGAAAGCTGACCTCTCTCCTCCTTCCTGCCTCCCAGGGCCACTCAGGAAGGAGAAGGGGCTGTGCAGGTGAGCTGGCCATTGCTTGTAGGCATTAGAGAGGCAGAGTTGCCACCTGCGAGCTGTTTAGGCTGTAAACAGTGCTAAGCTACTTTACAGAAAGTTATGTAAAGCGTTGCTAATGTTTCCTGAAGCTTCCTTGCCTTGCTGGCGGCTCAGAGAGGCAGGTCTCGACGTGTGTGAACGCTGCTCCTTGCTGTGTGGGAGCTCAGCAGCTCGCTGTGAAGAGTTGTCAAGTATCCCTTGGGTGTGTAGAACCAGTTTCTCCGGCATGCCAGGCCATCAGGCTGAGGCTTATCCAGAAGGAGGGGCTGGAGAGGGGCTGCAGGGAAAGCCAGGGATCTGCCAGTGGTTTCCATTTCAGGGGACAGAGGAGAGGACAGCAGAAAGAACTGTCTCCATCCTCCGAGGCTGCAAATACTGGAACCCTCTCTCTCTCTGCCTTCAACAGAGATGGAGGGACATGTGGGAATTCAATCATCCCTGGAGGAAGAGGGATTTCCTTACTGGCACTCTGGCTGGCCCAAGCCATTGGCAGCAAGAATTCTTTGATTGACTTTCATTCTTCATAGATTACATTCCCTTAGGAAATTTCTGATAGCTACCAAAGGGAATTAGAAACAAAAATAAAACAAAAGAAATAAAAACAAAACCCTCTTTCCTATTCTGGAAAAGTATTGAATCAACATTTGAAATAACTCTTATTTGGATTTTTATTTATTTTTTATTATTTATTTATTAATTTATTTTTATTTGGATTTTCCCCATTTTTAATTCAGAAATTTATTTGTTGAACAATTAAACAAGCTTCTAATGAAATAATATAATATATACACAAATTCTGAAAATTAAATTTACCCCCAAAAGTCCCCCCTAATTACCCACCCTTATCCCTTCCCCACCCTTCACAATACACCTCTACAAATGCCTTAGGTTGTATGACATTACACCTTATCTGCATTTAAAACATGATAATAGACCTCCTTTCTCAATGACCAGGGTCTAGCTCCAGCCTCCACAGATGAGTGAAGACATTTGACCCTTGGTTGTCTGGGTTACGCTGATTTCACTCAGCATAATTTCTTCCATAGCCATCCATTTACCTTCAAAGGCTGCAATATCATTGTTTCTAATTGCTGAGTAAAACTCCATCGTATATATGTATCACAGTTTTGGGATCCATTCATCCAGTGGGGGACATCTGGGTTGTTTTGTAACAACCCAGATGTAAATTGAGCTGCTATGAACATTGATTTATTTATATTTATTTATTTATTTTTATTTGGATTTTTAAATGCTGTATGGGAGGTGCTATTTTGGTAGCTATCCCACTGTTCTGCTACTATCATGGGGTTAAAAATATACATATATATTTATATTTTTATTTATATATATTGTACATGCATGATATAATACATAAATATATATTTACTTATATATTTAAATATATTATTGCATATGTATAAGATATAAAATATATTTTTATATATGTATATGTACACATGTAACATGAAAGAAGCTGTGAGCTGTTTTTTCAGTGTTCTGCAAAATATAGCAGTCAAAGTTCTGTTTGCTCAGATGCAAATGTCGAGACAAGTTTCATAACCCTATGGAAAGGCAGACCTAGCTAGGCATTGATCACAAAGTGCACTTGCAAATGACTGAGCTTGCTGGCATAAATCAGTGCCACCCGGCAAAACCGAGGAGCCAGACTGGAGCACGGTTGCAGCTTTTCTTGAAATCTTTCTTAATATATCTGTTGTTGTTGTTGTTGTTGTTTTTAAAAAATGATTTTGACTGTCAACTGGGATTATTAGACTGCATAATGATATTTTTTATGTCCAAACATATGAATAAAATTACTTTCTCACCATGGATATTATGGTTATACATGCTTTCTGAAAGTAAATTAACATAGAAATAAATCTGTGATGTCAAGAATATGCATTAACCTGTTTGGGCCTTATAAATATGTAAAAATTGCACCTGGCTCTTGGCTGCTCTATGGTAGGATAATGTACTGAATCTAGAACTGGGCGTTGTGTGCATTAGAGTACACGATTATGTTTGCTTAATCCAATTTAGCAGCAATATTTTAAAAGTGTCATGTGTTCGATGTTGCACCTGGTGCTCTAGGGAACACCCTAAAAGTCTCTGGTCTTCCCTTATGAGGCGTATCATCTTGCCCTAGAGGCGATTTACCTTTGGTTGCCTAGGCTGTCACCTCTTTCCAAGCTCCTCTTCATACTTCTTCTTTCTAAAGGAATCTGTGCTAACCTTCTTCATTCTTCCCCTCTTCTTTTGACCATTGTCACTCTCTTTGGAGACCTAGAACTCTGGCCACAGGAACTATTGAGGTGGCTTTACCCAAGGTGCTCACACTTCTCCCAACAGCTGAGCAGCTGCTCCCCTGCCCACGTGGCCTTTTCTCTCCCAGCTCTGTCCTCAGGGAAAAGTCCTCCCCATTCCTTCACCTCTCTGGCTATCTGCCCTCCCCAGTGGGGTTCACCTTTTCTCTTTGTGAGTTAATTATCTCAGGTATCTCCTTACAGTGACATGGAACTAACACACTTACTGATGTCTCCTCCTCAATTACCCTTCTAGAACTCTGCATGTGTTCTTGAGCCTCTCCTGGGTGCTTTTCAGTGTCCTGGCTGGTCTGAGAGCTCTCGCTGGGCAGGCTTGTCCTTCGGTATTGGTGATTCTGTCTCATCTTTGCAGCATGGCCACATAGCAGGGCTGGGTAGACTCTCAACAGATGCTTGCTGAGTGTGCAAGTCTTTCATCACCTGAAAAATGATTTTCAAACACCACCAGGTCTGCAAATTATTTGCTAACATCATTAAGTGTGTTTGTTCCATGTCACTGTAAGGAGATACCTGAGATAATTAACCCACAAAGGGAAAAGATTTATGTTGGCTCATGGTTCTGGAGACTCTGGTCCAAGACCAGGTGACCTAATTCTTTGGATCTCTGGCAAGGACAGTGTATCATGGCAGAAGAGCCTGTTGGAGCAAACTGCTTCCATCAGGCAAGAAGCAGATCAGAGATGAAAGAGAGAATCCTGTGATGTCCTTTGGGAACAGCCCCACTGACCCAAGGACTCAAGCACACCTGCAAAGACCTAAGAACCTTCCTCTAGGCCCCATCTCCTAAAGCTTCCACCACCCCCTACTCCAGCCACCCTGGGGACCGAATCTTTAACACATGGGTTTTTAGGGGACAGGACTCATGTTTAGGCTACGGCATGGAGGCTGGAAGGATCGCGATGGACCCATAAATATCTAGATTGGTTCTGTCTCCATCATCCAAGACTGCTCATCTCTGCCTCTTCCGCTTCCTTTTCCTTCTTCCACTGACTGCTTCACATGAGCTAACAGCACAAGGCACACACACCAAACCGCCTGTCCCCAGCTTAATGCCGACGACAGCTTCCGTCTCCTTAGAATAAGACGCATGCCTTTCCTTGGCCCACAGAGCTGGGTGCAGTCTTGTCTTCCCCACCTCTCCCACTTCCTGCAGGGCCTTTCTCTCCCCTCACTCACTGTGTTAGACTCATGGGTCTCCTGGTTCCTAGAACAAGCCAGGGTGTTTTCTGCCTGGAGACCTTCACATCTGCAGTTCCATCTGCTGGGATGGGGTTCCTTCTATCTTCCCCATGACAGACTCCTTACCTTCTGGGTGTCAGCTTAAGTGCCACCTTCTCAAAGGGGCTTTCCTAACCCCAAGTTCTCCTGCACCCCTAGGACGATATCCTGATTTTGCCTTCACAGCAGAGTGGCAGTCTTCCTTCCTTCCTCCTCTTTCTCTCCTCCTTTTCTTCTTCCTTTCCTCTCTCTCCACCTTTTCCTTTTTCCCCCTTCCTTCTTTTCTTTCTTCCTTCCTCCCTCTCTTTCTTAGTGTACTTGCTCATTGTCTCTTTCCCCCATCAAACTCTGAGCTGCTTGGTGACAGAGACCACATCTGTGTTTTGTTTCGTTTTGTTCTTGCTACGTTGTCTAAGCCTTTGATTTCGAGATCCTGGTGCAGAGCAAACGGTAATAAATATTTCTGGAATGTCAAATGAATGATTAACCCAAAGCAAACTTGTAAAAGGGCTTCTTTATAAACACGGATTCTCATGACAACGGAATGAAGCACAGGTACAAAGTGCCACAAATACTCAAATATTTTGGACAGAACGTTGGTGCGTTCCCTGATTCATATGTGGAAGTCCCTCCCCCAGTGTGTTAAGATTGTGAGGCAACCACGTTCAGATGGGATCATGAGGCAGGGGGATGTCTGTGATGGGATTAGTACCTTATAGTGGTAAGAAGACAAGGAGAAATCTCTCATTTGGCCCAGGAATGCACATTAAAGAAAGGCCACGTGAGGCCACAGGGAGGATGTGGCCAGGAACCTGCAAGCCTGGAAGAGAGCTTTCACCAGACCTGAGCACTCTGGCTCCCTGATCTTCTTCTGTTTAAGTCCCCCAGTTTGTGGTGTTTTGTTGTAGCAGCCTGAGCTGGGTAAGACAAGCTTATGGTCTCAGCTGACCTCCAGCATGTGGGCCAGTTCTCGCTTCTATGACAGCTGTGGCAGTTAAGACAACAGATCATTTCTCCCTTGTCTTCTCTTCCTATTTAAAGCCTGCACGCATTCTGCGGTGTGTTTTGCCCATGTTTGTTACGTTCATGCTCTTGCTTATCTTCAAACACACACAGCTCATACAGTGCACATGACTTTCATCGAAAGACCTGAATGTCACCAAATGGGGATCTTAACATTACCTCAAATGAGAACGTTTAGCGATATTTTAAAGAGACAGTTCAACAAGGATACTAGGCTGTGAAAGAGGATCTCAGTTGTTGGAAATAGCATTCTGTTTCTAATAAACATGACCTGGGGAGGGAGCACGTCACGTGGATGCATTAGTAGTAAGAAATCCTCCTGTTCCTCAGCTCTGTTACACCAAGAGGGCATCACCTCAAGTACCAGTAATGCTGGGACATGTGCAAATAAGTTCCATTTAACAGTCCTTGGTCTTCCCTGTCCCTGCATATATTTTTTTAATATTCACTTAGTAACTTAGCTGTATTTTCTCTAGACACATTTAAATACCTCTTGCCTCTCTCAGGTCAGTCAAGATTAAACAAGATTCAGGGCCCTAATGATCTGATGGCTGCTTCTCTTGCAGCCTTTCTGCAGTGAATGTCATTCAGAGGAATAACAGCAGCATCGATCTGCCTACTGATAATTCACCTTTAAGCATTACCAGGACAGTGGGCTGCAGCGGTATGTGGCATGTTAGGAGGCTAAGGCAGGAGGATTGCAAGTTCAAAGCCAGCCTCAGCAACGTAGTGAGATCCTGTCTCAAAATAAAAAATGAAAAGGGCTGGGGGATGCGACTAAGAGATTAAGCACCCCTAGGTTCGATCCCTGGTACGAAATTAAAAAAGAAAATAAAACATCAAAAAAATTATCAGGACATATTGAATCCTAGATGATCCAGGATCTTTGGGCGACAAACCATGATGTAAATGATTTCCCAGTGATTTTGTGATCAACTCTACGTGACGTCTTCGGAGAATTAAGGGTGATCTTGGAGCAAACATAACAGCTAGATCGAGTTAAAGAAAACAAACAAAGGCAAAAACACCCACCAAGCCAGGCCACGAAGCAGGCACAGAGACCCAGGCTTTAGCTCCGCCTCTGAGTGCAGGGGCCACGCGTCCACACTGGGACCCAGCACGTGCTGACTCACTGGCAGGTCTCACCAGGCACCCAGCTCTCATTCCTCAGACATGGGTCCGACAGGCTGTGCCTCGTCGTGCTTCTCATCCCCTCTCGAATTCCTCTAGCTGATGTCCATGGAGGGCCTCTGCGTACCGGGTGCCATTCATCTCTGCTCTGTTACACGGCTCCCTGGAGCCGTCTTTGGAGTGGGAGCAACAGGGTGCAGACAGGGGGTGACAGTCTGCAGCTTCCGGCATTTGTCCACGTTGTGATTGGAGAGACTTTCAGTTCATCAGACATTTGCAGCTGGTCTGACTGGGGAAGCGAAGCGCAGGCCTCACGGCCATGGTTTGGGTGTGGACTGGCCTGTGGATGTATTAGGGAAAGAAGCAACGCACAAAATAGAGGGGATGCTGCAATTTGAGTCATCAATGGTGTGAGACACAGGTAGGAGCATACACACACACATGCACATGGACCCACACACAAGTGCTAGTAAATGCCTGGACTACCTGGTGACAGCAGTTTCACACACACACATAGCATACACACACACACACACACACACACACACACACACAACTGCTCGTAGATGCCTGGATAACGTGGTGACAGCAGTTGCTATGGGGGGAAAGAACTGGTTTTGGTTTGTTTTCTTAAACCACTCATCACTCTGAAATTGTCCCACGTATTTATTTCTTAACTTCTCTACTGTCTGTTTCTTCCTCCACTGACAAGTGCGTGTGTGCTTGCAGAGGCAGATCCTGTAACTGAACTGCGCTCAGTGTACGGTCACATTGCAGTCTACCATGGACCACGCATGGCACAACGGTCCCATAAGATCGTAATGGAGCTGAAAAATTCCCATCACCTGGCGGTGCCGCAGCCATCCTGAGGTCGTAGGGCAATGCCTTAGGCTTCGTGGGGATTCTGGTGTAAACAGATTGACTATGCTGTGGGTCACATAAAACCACAGCACATGCGATTATGTACAGTACGTAATATCGCTATGGGCAGTAAGCGACCGGTTTGTGCCTTTACTATAGTTTTCATTGTTAGTTTAGAGTGTATTCATTTTACCTATCAGAAAATGTTTGTTGTAACCCAGTCTGCCGTGCTAGGCTGGTGGCAGCCTTGTTGGTCTTGTGATGACGTCTCTGAGGTGGGGTCAAGAACTACACCTGTTATTTATATGGTCACAGGTGGAAAACAGTATCTTAGGGGCTGACTCTGGTCCACTGCTTGTTTTTCATGTGACCTAGGGGGCAAAAATGGTCTTCCAATTTCTCAATGTGGAAAATGTCAAAGAAAGATTACATGACATTCAAATTTCAGTATCTACAAGTGAAGTTTTATTTGAACTCAGTCACCCACATTCCTTTTCCTGTTGTTTATCATTGCAGAGTTGAGTGGTTGTCAAAGACCAGACAGCTTGAGAGTCTAAAATCTGTTCTCTCTGACCCAACAGAAGAAGTTTACTGACACCTAGCCAGGTGCAGTGATGCATGCCTGTAATCCTAGTGACTCAAGAGGCTGAGGCAGGAGGACCCCAAATTCGAGGCCAGCCTCAGAAGCTTAGTGTGGCCGTAAGAAAGACCTTGTCTCAAAACAATAAAAATAAAAAGGGCTGGGGATTTAGCTCAGTTATAAAGCACCCCTGGGTTCATCCCCAGTACCAAACAAGCAAATAACAAAACAACCAAAAAAGAAGCTTACTGACAACTGCAATAAACAAAAATTACATAAAATAAAATAGACTTGCTCTTGTTCTTTGTGTTCCAAAAATCTAACTAGAACAGATGGGTGAGCTAATGGTAAATGGATAGTTAATGGGTAAAAAATATAGGCAGGTTAGTTTTAATTCAATATAAAAAAGAACTTTTGAATGATCAGACTTAACAAAAGGTAGGAAGGGCTATTTTGTAAGGTGGTGAGATACCTCTCGATAGAAATATTGAAGTAGAGTTGTGTTAGTGCTTGAGAGAGTAGAGGAATAATTTCAGCACAGGGTGGAGGTAGGGTCAGAAAACCTTTTGGAACCCTTATGAAACACTTATTTTATGACTTCAAGCTTTTTCCAATTTGTCTGTCTCTCAAATCCCACAATAAGTATTTCTAGGCAGCAATCTAATATTTAGCCTATTCAATGGCTATGGAGGATAATGACCTTTTGGAGACTTGATGGACGTAATTGACTTTTCCAAAGGAAAAAAGTTAAATAAGCATTTAAAGACTCAAATATTAAACACTCTAAATTTGCCTACAATTTTAGGTCACTTTTGGAGTTCAACTGAAGTCTACTTGTCGGCCCCAAATTAAGAGCCCCAGCCTGCAGAAACTCTGAGATCCCCCTTCCAACTCAAAAATTCCTCCGTGACATGACTTCCAAGAATAAAGTCTCAAGCATTTTAAAGTTATTCTAAGACAGTCAGGTGATGAATAATGATTTTTAGTCAATGCCAGAATGCATATGTAATTGTAGCTCCTTAAGAGTATAGTTCCTACCTACAACATAGCCATCTAAGTTTGTGATAATATATTCTATGATATTAGCACAACGGAATTTACAAACAACACACTTTTAGAACATATTGTTAAATGTTGTCTATCTGTACTTATAGTTCATAGGCAGAATCATTCAGTACATCATTTTCATTATATAATAGTCAATTAAAGACTTTCTTTATATTATTGTAGAAATTAACATTAGTGATTGATTTTTTAAATTCGATGTTTATGTCAGATTTTTCTTGTCTCATATGCCCTTTCTAATTTTTAAAATATGAATATTGGCCTTTAATAAGGCCATTTAATCTCACTTATTGGCTTGATTTATGTGGTTATTTGTAAATAAAATCATTTGTCCATTGAGTAATTTGTGTGTTGGAAGAAAGACAACGTGAATCAAACTATATGACATCATCACAAACATAGGAGCAATGCAGTTCTGTTCTTGATAGTTCTAGTGAATGGTTCCAAATAACTACAATTATACTATTTATAAAGCAAATTATTTTAAAACATGCTTTCCTTTGAGAACTATGATTTGTGGATCAAACTTGGCCCTCTATCTTTTTTTCCCCCCTTCTTTCCTTTCTTTTCAGTACTAGGGATGGAACCAAAGACCTCTCACATGCTAATCATGTGCTCGACCTCTGAGCTACATCCCTGGCCCTGTTGCTTGTTTTTATAAATAAAGTTTTATTGAAACACAACTATGTTCCTTCGTTTACATATTTCCTATGACTACTTTTGCACTCCAACACCAGGGTTGAGTAGTTGCAACAGTAACTGTGTGGTCTCCAAATCCTAAAGTATTTATTCTTTGATCTTATTTTTTTTATTTATTTTAAAGAGAGAGGGACAGTGAGAGAGAGAGAAGAGAGAAAGACAAAATCAATTCTATTTAGTTTTTTTATGTGTCCCTTGTTGCTGGAACACTTCATTGTGTATGCGGTACTGGGGTTTGAACCTGTGTACTTGTGCATGCCAGGCAGGTGTCGTAACCGCTGAGCCACCACTCCAGCCCCCTATTCTTTGATCTTTTAAAAAAGTTTGTTG